>PVLC010008973.1:7423-41574 GCA_004027655.1 Graphiurus murinus | reverse complement strand
ACTTTGTTTCATAATAAAAATAAAATAGGGTTGAAGGTGTAGCTCAGAGGTAGAATGTCCCTGGGTTCAATCCCCAGTACTACACACACACACACACACACACACACACACACACACACACACACGAGACACAGAGAGAGAGAGAGAGAGAGGGAGGAGAAAAAAAGGCTTATTTCATTCTATTTATATCAGTTGCTTACACAGCATTACTGTCCCTCACTTACTCTGCCCTTGAGATTTTTCATTATATGTTTTGTCTCTTCAGTGAGACTCTAAGCTCCTTCTAGACAGGAATCATGCTTTCTTTTTTCCTTTTCTCGTGTGTGTGTGTGTGTGTGTGTGTGTGTGTGAGAGAGAGAGAGAGAGAGAGAGAGGATTGAACCCAGGAGCTACACCCCCAGCCCTAGTTTTTAATTTTTTACTTGGAAACAGGGTCTTGCTAAGTAGCTGAGACTGGCTTCAACCATGTGATCCTCCTATTTCAGCCTCCCAGGTACTGGGATGACAAGCATGCACCACCACGCCCGGCTTCGGTCTCTTTTTTATCCCTGTGCCTCCCTCTTTCACCCATCACTCTCCACTTAGTCCTTTGCAAGTTGCTACTGAACACCTATCGCTTCAGGCGCTGCTCTAGGGCCAGGCTTGCTTTCCCTCCGGGGTTGCGGTTCAAGAGGTCGCTCTGGCTGCCGTAGTGCAAATGGCCAGAAGGGGGCAGCAGGGAGGGAGGTTGGCCCCTGGGAAGCTGTGAGACAGGTGAGATGGGTCTTGGAGGGACAGGTTCCAGCATCGGGGAGGGTGGCAGGCCAGGGTGCGTGAGTGGGGCGGGGAGGGGAGCGGGGGACTGCCCCCACGCTGCTGACCCTGCTGCTTCTCTCCGCAGGTGAAGGAGTGGCTCTGCCTCAACTGTCAGATGCAGAGGGCTCTGGGGATGGACATGACCACTGCGCCTCGCTCCAAGAGCCAGCAGCAGCTGCGCTCCCCGGCCCTGTCTCCTGCCCACTCCCCAGCCAAACAGCCCCTGGGGAAGCCAGAGCCAGAGAGAGCCCGGGGCCCAGGGGCACCCCAGCCCGGCCCCCGCCAGGCCGAGACAGCCAGGGCCACCTCAGTGCCGGGGCCTGCCCACGCCGCTGCCCTTCCAGAGGTGGGGAGGGCGTCTCCACAGCCCCCTCTCCCCACCAAGCCTTCCACAGCTGAGCCCAGGCCGTCGACAGGAGAGGCCCCGGGCAGAAGTGCCACCGCAGTGCCCTCCGGGCTTGGTGCTGGCGAGCAGGCCCAGGAGGGGCTCACCGGGAAGCTCTTCGGCCTCGGCGCGTCGCTGCTGACCCAGGCGAGCACCCTCATGTCTGTGCAGCCCGAGGCTGAGCCCCAGGGCCAGCCTTCCCCCAGCAAAGGGCCACCCAAGATCGTCTTCAGCGATGCCAACAAGGAGACTGGCCCGAGACCCCCGGGCTCAGGGCCGGGGCCTGGGCCAGCACCTGGAGCCAAAACTGAGCCTGGGGCTAGAACTGGTCCTGGAGCCCCAGCGAAAACTGGGGGAACCGCCAGTCCAAAACATGGCAGAGCGGAGCACCAGGCAGCACCCAAGGCCGCTGCCAAGCCAAAGACCACGCCGAAGGAAAGGGCCGCCTGCTGCCCGCTGTGCCAAGCCGAGCTCAACGTGGGCAGCAAGGGCCCAGCCAACTACAACACCTGCACCACCTGCAAGCTCCAGGTGTGCAACCTGTGTGGCTTCAACCCCACGCCCCACCTGGTGGAGGTAAGTGCCACCGACTGAGCTCAACCCAGCTCCTGAGAGCCATGCTGGGGGCCGGGCCTGGGGGAGTGGGGCGCAGGGGAGTGGGGTGCGGGTGCCTTCTGTCTCTGACCGGCCGACCACGACCCTGAGGCTGGTCCCAGGTTTGGGAGGTCCTGAGTTGACCTCCTCCTTTCTGGCAATGGCCCTTACGAGCGAGGCCCTTATGAAAGATGGCAGCCTTGCCTACTCGGTGGGGGTTAAAGGGTCATGGGCAGGCCGGGGGTGGGGCTGGAGCCTTTGTCACAGTGCAGTGGGCTATGTCCTACTGCTCAGGTTCCAGCCACGCCAGCTGGTATCCACACTCGGTCCTCTCTTCTTCGGCCGGTCATGGGATGATGTCTGCTTGTCAAAGCCTGGCTTTGGTTCGCATAGCTGCCCGGGCTGGGCTTGGGCTCACCTAGGGGCTGCTTTTGGTATGTTCTCAGGTGCTCCTCGTACCTGTGGCAAAGGTGAGGGAGCGCTGGAGCTGGGGCCGGTCTGCAGAGCCAGGCGGAGGGAGCAAGGGCCTAGTGTTCGGCCCAGTGTTCTTGGGAAGCTTGGAGTTCAGCCTGGGAGTGGGGGTGCCCTGGTAGAGTGGACCATCCTGGGCCTGGAGGCTACTTCTGCTCCTACCCAACCCCGTTCCCCCCGGATCACCCCCATGGACCTCACCGTGGCCGCCTTGGGCATGGCTGGGGGGTCCTCTCAGGGTCTTGGCACTTCTGCATGTGGGCTGCCAGCTAGGCCTCTGGCTGAGCAGCGCATGGCAAATAGCGGGCAGGAGGTGGGGACACAAACCACCGCTGGCCCAGAATGGGAGGAGAAAAGGGCATGGTGTTGCCCGGGTCCTTGTGCCACCCTGTCCTGGCAGGGCAGAGAAGGCTGTGCCAAGAGGCCACCATAGGGCCGGGGGAGTCCCCGCTGCCTGCTCTGCCAGATACCTCCGGCACAAGCTCACTGCCCTCGGGCGGGGGACTGTGATCCCTGATGGACTGCTGAGCCGGCTTGGCCTGGGGGACCCTGTCCCCAAGAGACCTCTTAGTGCACATTAGGCAGGGTCTGATTAGAAGGAGGGAGTATGAACCTTCCCAGCAGCTCTTTTGTGCAGCCCCAGGCCAAGCCATGGCAAGAATTGGATCAACGCAAACAAAAGTGTCTCCATCACAGCTGGACTCTCGAGGAGGCATCTGGAGTCTGATCTGGGCTTCTCACTAGCTGCCTGCTTCTCGCCTGCCTGGGCCCCAGAGCCTCTGCCGCCTTCTCCATGTCCACCCTTGCCTCCACAGGGTTGGTGGGTTCCCAGGGGCTGAAAGCTGCGCTGATGGGTATCCTGGTCCCAGCTCCTCCCTACGACAGGCCCCCCTGCCTGCTGTATAGCTCTGCCTGTCAGTGCTGCCGTCCCCAGGGGGCCTGTGGCCATAAAGCCCCTTGCTGCACATCCCACCGTGGAGACCCGGCCATTAGCTACCATCAGAGGTGGAACCAGCAGCCTGGAACCGACCTCCTCTCACCTCAGCACCCGCTCCGGGGACCAAGCTCTGTTGGCCCCCTCCCCACGCCCCGGAACCGCCTGCCTCTCCCCTCTCCAGCTCTGGCTATGGCCTTAGTTAGTCTCCCCTTCCCTGTCGCACCCAGCGACCACACCTGCGGGCCGCTTCAGGTGCAGGAAGGGCCTTGCTTTTCTCCTCTGAGGCCCTTAACGGGCCCTGGCCTGTCTGATTTTACTTGATGGACCGCCGATGGCATTCTGAGAGGCTTGTGCTCCCCCGTGACCCGCTTTGCATGTTCTTGGTTGAAGCTTCTGCTTGCTCACCAGGTGCTGAACTACCACCCTGCCTTGGCCTCCTCCTTGTCTCCCCACGCCTTGCTTGGGGCTCCGAGCCACTGTGAGGGCCAAGAGGCTGGGGGCTGCGGGAGGGACACATGGGACGCCCCACTCGCAGCTCCCTGCAGACCTAGTACACCTGCTCAGCAGCTCTGAGCTGTAAAAAATCCTTTGCCTTCTTTCTAGATAAGGAACGCACAGCATACCATGGAAAAGCTAGTAAAATTGGACCCCTTTCCCTTTGAAACTTCCTCCGAAAAAATTAAACATAGTGCTGTTTAGTGAGTCATTTGATAATTAAGAGTTGTTGATGCCAACTTTTTTAAATCTCTTTATCTTTTTGAAGGATAATAGTACCCTCCGGCTTAATTTTTAATTGACTTTCAGTTCAAAATCATGTGTGAAGGAATTAGTAGAATTTCAACAGTTACAGTAACATTGCTAGTTTCTTTTTTCTTTCCTTTTTCTTCTTCGTGTGTGTGTGTGTGTGTGTGTGTGTGTGTGTGTGTGTGTGTGGCACTGGGAATTGAACCCAGGGGCCCTCTATCTCTGAGCTATACCCCCAGACCTATTTTATTTTTAATTTGGAAAGAGTCTCATTAAGTTGCTGAGGCTGGCTTTGAACCTGCATTCCTCCTGTCTCAGCCTCCCAAGTACTGGGATTACAGATGTGCACTATCACACCTGGAGGCCAGTTTCTTTTTTCTTTTTCTTTTTTCTTTCTTTCTTTTTCTTTTTTGTGGTACTGGGGATTGAACTCAGGGGCATTCTACCTCTGAGCTATACCCCCAGCCCTATTTTTTGTTCTTTATTTTGAAACTGGGTCTCACTAAGTTGAGGAGGGCCTCACTAGGTAGCTGAGGCTGGCTGAGAACCCGGATCCTCCTGTCTCAGCCTCCCAAATGCTGGGATTACAAGCGTGCGCCACCACACCTGGCTCAGTTTCTTATCTTATTATTGCTACCAAAATTCCAGCAGTGTCCCTAGGAAGCTGGGCCTCCTTGGACAGAGGGCCCAGGGGTATGTGAGGCACCGAGGCTGAACTGGCTGTGGCAGAGGCTACAGCAGGGACATCCAGCAGGAGGCCAGCAGTGGCCTCTGTTCCTGGTCGGCCTCGGGCTGTCTCTAGGGTGGCTATCTCAGGGGTGCTGCCTCCCTCCAGGTGGAATGGTGGGATGGGGGCAGTGGCACTTCTCTTGGTTTTTGGTGAGAACCAGATGAGCTGTGATCCCTCCCATGCCTACTCAAGCCTGAGCCCCCAGGGTCTGAGTCCCCAGAGTCTCCAGGAGGGGATGGCAGCGTCCCCCCAGCCCCTCGCTGTCTGCGTGTTAGTGGACACTGTGGCCAGCACAGAGCTCATGATCTCCTCAGGGATTCTGCACAGGGAATGAACACGTGTAGGCCTGCACCAGGGAAGCCAGCCCAGCTTCGAGGGCTCACCTGGAAAACACCCGGACGGTCCCTCTTACAGGAGCAGAGGACCAGAAAGCGGCACTGGTGACCCAGGGTCCAAATCGTTGTGTGGGGGGAATGGCGATTGAACCCAGGGGCGTTCTATCTCCGAGCTACACCCCCAGCCCTATTTTGTAATTTTTTAATTTTGAAACAGGGTCTCACTAAGTTGCAGAGAGCCTCACTAAGTAGCTGAGGCTGGCCAGGGACCCGGATCCTCCAGTCTCAGCCTCCTATTTTTTATTCTTTATTTTGAAACAGGGTCTCACTAAGTTGCAGAGGGCCTCACTAAGTAGCTGAGGCTGGCCGTAACCGGTCTCAGCCTCCCAAGTACTGGGATTACAAGGGTGTACCACCATGCCGGGCTCTTTTTAAATTTTGCAACAGGATCTTGCTAAGTTGCTGAGGGTCTCACTGAGTTGCTGAAGCTGACCTGGAACTTGTGATCTTCCTGGCTCAGCCTTCCAAGTCCTGGGATTACAGGTGTACACCACCACACCTGGCCAGTGTCTGGGTCTTTACCTCTGACTCCTTTCTCTGGGGGTCTCATTCACAGCCCTCTGGTCTGACATTGAGACTGAGGGTCCATAGGGCCAGGCAGCTGGCCATGGGGTGTAGATCTGGACCTTGTCACCGTAATCAGACTAGCACACAGGCCAGACTCACAAACGAAGGGAATGTGTAGACTGCAGGCTTGTTCAGATGCTGGCAGGCAGGGAGGGAGGACGCCTGGTGTCCCCTGGCCCACGAGGCACACCAGCCAGTGGTTCCAGAAGCAGCAGGTCTTACGTGCCTGTGGCACCCCCCAGCTCTCAGTCGACTCCCTCTCCTTCCTCACCCTCAACAGAGCACCATTTGTCACACGCACACCGCACCTCCCACCGGAGGTGACGATTGTCCTTGGGGGTCTGGACCTCCCTGTACCCAGAAAGGACTGGGCAGAGAGAGCCCAGTGGTCATCAGAGCCTCCCCGCCCACCCCCTGTCCACCAGCCGAAGGTGCCAACCAAGGGGCAAGGAGAGGCGGCTTCCCTGGGCTTCGGGGCTCGCGAAGAGCCGAAGGGGTGTGCCAGCGAATGAACGAACACACAAGGGAACAAAGGAACACATGCTCCAGAGAGGAGAGCGAGGGGCGAGGGGAGGCGGAGGTGGGCCCATTGGCAGAGAAGAGCAGATAGAGGAATGGGGCCTCGGCGCCTGAGTCCCTTCCCCAGGGGCCGAGGTCCACAGGCCTGCCCTCCCCCAGCCCCAGGGGCCAGTCTCCCGCTGCGCTGCGGCTCCCACACCCAGGGCTGGGGAAGGGCTGCCCGCAGCCAGGTCAAGTGCTTATTTTTAGCTTTTACTTCCCATTACTTCTGCCGCCCTCCCTTCTCACCGCTTGCTATAGCAGGGCCAGGAGCAAGAGAGCGGCCAGGCGCCTGTGAAGGAGCCAAGCCCCAGGGAGCATGTGGCCCCGGAGGGCTGCAGGATGGGCTCAGGGGTTTGCTGAGCCACTGAGGTGGGCCAAGCAGATGGCTCATGGTGAGGAGCCGCCTCCAGCATGGATGCGTGCAGGGACGCACTGCCGTGGCCCAGCCCCCGTCCGGGCCCAGATGGTAGCCCTATCGTGCTGGTCCTGGGGCTGGGGGGGTGGGTGTGTTCACTCATCTCCTGAGCTCTCTCTTGGCCACGTCCTACAACCCTCTCCTCTCCCCAGGGTCTTTTTGCTCTCGCCCAAGCCTCTCTGACGGGGATGTCCTTGTGTTCCGGGTAGTGATGGCACACGTGGGCAGGCTCTGTGCTCTCCCGTGCCCTGTCCATCTCGGGGCTGGATCTCACCTGTGCAGCATTCTCTCCAGGCACCTCTGGAGCCTCAGACCCAGCACATAGCCGGCCCTCAGCGCCTCAGGGGACTGCAGGGGGGAACACCTAGTGCACCAGATGCCATACAAGGGCGTCAGAGTGGTGCTAGGCCCGGTCCCCACAGGGAATGAGGCAAGTGCATACATGCAAGCCGCCTCATCTACGTGCCCGTCCACTGCCCTGTCCCTCTGTCTGAGACTCGTTCAGGGGCTGGACCTCGGGGAAGCAGTCTCTGTCCTGTTCCACAGGCTTATCCCTCAACACACACCGAGGCCTGGCACCCTGCCCAGCCTGCTGAGGCCTGCTGCAGTGGGTGTAATATAGCTCTAGGACAGCAAACCAGGGCAGAATCATCAACACCGCCCGTGCCATGGTGGCCTAACGATGCCAGGGTACCAAGTGTCCAAGGCTCTGCCACATGGGCTAGGGTCTGGCAGGGGCCCAGACCCAGCCAGGAGCTGAGTGTGCCAAGGCTGTTGGCTTGCCTGGGGTGACAAGGGCCACTGCCTTTCTCTGTGCCCTGACTCTGTGATGCTGTGCTTCTACCAATGGCCCTTCCTGGTGGCAGAGCTGCTGATGGAGCCTGAGCAGCAGCAGGAAGGTGGCATGCCAAGCTTTTACACCCAGAGGGGGAGAGCAGACATAAGTGTCCTGAGGCCCTGCCCTGCGGGGTTTGTTTATTTATTTTATTTTAATTGTTTTGTGGTACCAGGGATTGAACCCGGGTATGCTCTACCACTGAGTCTTTTTTATTTATTTATTTATTTTTATTTTGAAACAGGGTATCACTAAGTTGTTCAGGCTAGCCTCAAACTTGCAATCCTCCTATCTCAGCCTCCCAAGTACTGGGACTATAGGCATGTGTCATCACACCCAGCTCTTCTGGGCTGTTATAATTCTCACTCCCCACTACCCCACACGAACCAGGGCAGGGCCTCAAGTACTGACCTTGGCGGAGGGTCCTGGGAGCCTCAGATCTGCTGCAGGAACCCCACCCCTGTGCAGCCTTCTGGGGCTGGGGACTTTGACTTGGTTTCTGGTGTTCCAAAGGCTTCACGGTTTACACCTGTGTCACACTTACGATGACCTATTTGGGGCTCTGGGCTCCAGGAGGGCTGCGTGCTGGTCCTGTCTGCCTCAGGCATGACTGTCTTCAGCCCTCAACCCTGAACTGAGGATGGTGGCTGATGGTCAGGGATTGGTCCCAGCTCAGCTCTGCAAGGAGCAGGCTCCTGGCTCAAGGGCCTCCACGAACAGTCCTCATCTGAGAGTCGAGAGCCCTGAGGCGGGTTTGGGGGGGCTCCACCTGAGGTTCTTGGTGGCCTTAGACAAAGTAACTTGGGCTGGTGGTGTGAGCAGGTAGGACTGTGCGACCCCACTCCAAACAGGGCTTCCTGTGGCCCCAGGAGTCTGCCCCTGCCCGGCACAGCCCTTGCCTGGGGAAGGGGGCGGGGGGAGGGGAGGCGGGGGGGCGGAGCTCCAGGGTCTCCAGGGTGTTCTCCACGTCTGGTCCCAGTCTTGTCCGGCCGGGCTCCCAACTGCTGGGCTGGAAACCAGCCCCTGAGGTTGGGGTCCAGCTGCTTCTGTGCTCCAGGCCAGACCTCCCCGCCCTTGGTTCTCCTCCTCTCCTGGCCCTGTGGGTTAAGAAAGGGACCCTTCCTTTTGCTTTGTCGTTTGCAACTTGACTTTGTGTATGTCCATCTTCAGGGTGGGAGCCTTTCAATTGGGTGATAGGTCTCAGTCCTTTCCCAAGGCTTTGGTGTCACGCTGTGAGAGATGTTCTCCTAAGGTTACAGAAATAGTCTAGAAGTATTCTTTGCGAACTCCCAGTGTCTGTGTGACTTCCACCAAACTCCCTCCTGTTTCCTTGCAGAAAACAGAGTGGCTCTGTCTGAACTGCCAAACCAAGCGGCTGCTGGAGGGCAGCCTGGGGGAGCAGACCCCTCTGCCGCTGCCGGCCTCGCAGCCGCCCCCCGCAGCGGGCCCTCCCCGCACAGTGGGAGCAGCCCCTCCAAAGCAGAAAGGACCGCAGGGGCCCAGCCAGCCATCAGGGACCCTGCCCGCCAAGGCCAGCCCCCAAGCCAAGTCCCTCAGGGCTTCCGAACCCAGCAAGACCCCAAGCAGTGCCCAGGAGAAGAAGATAGGAGTTCCTGCTAAAGCTGAGCCCGTGCCGAAGCCCCCTCCAGAGACGACTCAGCCACCTGGGACCACCAAAGTAAAGAGCGGGGCGAGGAAGACTGAGCCAGCGGGCCCTGCCGCCAAGGCTGTTCCAGAAGCCCCCAAGGGCGGGGAGGCAGAGGTTGGTCCCTTTACTTCCCAGGGCCCCTAGCTTTCAAATGGATCAGTCTAGGGATGGACTTGCCTTCCTGGGGGGCTGAGGGTGCAGGCCTGGGACAGGCTGATGAGGCAGGGCTGTCCCAGCAGAAGGCTCTGAGACCAGGGCTGGCCCTGTATCTGGCACTTTGTTGGATGCTTTGCTAGGTTTTTTTGTTGGGGGGGGGAGTTGACATGGGGGTGGGAAGGTACTAAAGATTCAACCCAGAGGCACTCTACTACTGAGCTACATCCCCAGTCCTTTTTTTTTTTTTTGCAGTACTGGGGATTGAACTCAGGGGCATTCTACCTCTGAGCTGCACCCCCAGTCCTATTTTTTATTCTTTATTTTGAAACAGGGTCTCACTAAGTTTCGGAGAGCCTCACTAGGTAGCTGAGGCTGGCTGCGAACCCGGATCCTCCGGTCTCAGCCTCCCAAATGCTGGGGTTACAAGGGTGTGCCACCATGCCCGGCTTCCCAGCCATTTTTATATTAACTAATTTATTTATTTATTTTTATGATGCTGGAGATTGAACCCAGGGGCCTTCTCCCTCTGAGTTACACCCCCAGCCCTATTTTATTTTTTATTTTGAAACAAGGTCTCACTAAGTTGCTGAGGCCGACTTCAAACCTGTGATCCTCCTGGAGTCTCAGCCTCCCAAGTACTGGGATTACAAGCATGCACCACCATGCCTGGCTTATTTTTTATTTTGAGACAGGATCTCACTAAGTTGCTGAGGCTGGCCTCGAACTTGTGATCCTCCTGCCTCAGCCTCCCAAGTTGCTGGGACTACAGGTGTGCACTACCATTCCTGGCTCTGCTTTTCTGGGTTTTGTCATCCTTCCTCTTTAAAGCTCTTGCCGGGCGTGGTGGCGCACGCTTGTAATCCCAGCATTTGGGAGGCTAAGACCGGAGGATCCGGGTTCGAGGCCAGCCTCAGCTACCTAGTGAGGCATTCCACAACTTAGTGAGACTCGGTTTCAAAATAAAGAATAAAAAATAGGGCTGAGGGTGTAGCTCGGAGGTAGAATGCCCCTGAGTTCAATCCCCAGTACCGCAAAAAAAAAAAAAAAAAAAAGCTCTAGGGTTGCTTGGGCCTGCCATGGGGTGGGTGGCTGGCTCCGAACCCTTAGGAGGTGGAGGGACGCTTCCCCGGGGCCCTGGGGTCGACAGGGAGGGCCGGGAGTTAGCAGCTGCCTCTCACCTGCTGCAGGAACCTGTGGGCAAGCCGTACTCTCAGGACCTGTCTCGGAGCCCCCAGAGCCTCAGTGACACTGGCTACTCCTCTGATGGCATCTCTAGCTCCCAGAGTGAGATCACAGGCGTGGTGCAGCAGGAGGTGGAGCAGCTGGACAGCGCGGGGGTGACTGGGCCACGCCCGCCCAGCCCCTCAGAGGTGCCCCTCCACAAGGTGGGGGGCAGCGCGCGGCCCTCACCCGAGGCCCAGGCCGCAGCCCCCGGGGGTGGGCGGAGCAAGCCGCCCCGCAGCGGTGCCAGCGAGGAGCAGAAGCGGAGGCCGCACTCCCTGTCCATCATGCCCGAGGCCTTTGACTCTGAGGAGGAGCTGGAGGACACCCTGGAGGAGGAGGAGGACTCTCTGGAGTGGGGGCACCCTCGGGAGCAGCAGGACACAGCAGAGTCCTCAGACGACTTCGGCAGCCAGCTGAGGCACGACTACGTGGAGGACAGCAGCGAGGGTGGCCTGTCCCCGCTCCCGCCTCAGCCCCCTGCGAGGGCCACAGAGCTGACTGACGAGGAGTTCATGCGGCGACAGATCCTGGAGATGAGCGCCGAGGAGGACAACCTGGAGGAGGGGGACACTGCCGCCCCGGGCCACGGCCCGGCCAGACACGGCACACAGAAGGCCTCCAGGCCCCGCCCGGAGCCCAGCCAAGAGCCCTCGGCGCTGCCCAAGAGGCGTCTGCCCCACAACGCCACCACCGGCTACGAGGAGCTGCTCTCGGAGGGCGGCCCGGCGGAGGCCGCCGACAGCAGCGGAGCCCTGCAGGGCGGGCTGCGGCGCTTCAAGACCATCGAGCTCAACAGCACCGGCAGCTACGGCCACGAGCTGGACCTGGGCCAAGGCCCCGACCCCAGCCTGGACCGGGAGCCCGAGCTGGAGATGGAGAGCCTGACGGGCTCCCCCGAGGACCGCTCCCGGGGAGAGCACTCGTCCACGCTGCCCGCCTCGACGCCCAGCTACACGTCGGGCACCTCGCCCACATCGCTGTCCTCGCTGGAGGAGGACAGCGACAGCAGCCCCAGCCGCCGGCAGCGCCTGGAAGAAGCCAAGCAGCAGCGCAAGGCGCGGCACCGGTCTCACGGGCCCCTGCTGCCCACCATCGAGGACTCCTCGGAGGAGGAGGAGCTTCGGGAAGAGGAGGAGCTGCTGCGGGAGCAGGAGAAGATGCGGGAGGTGGAGCAGCAGCGCATCCGCAGCACGGCCCGCAAGACGCGGCGCGACAAGGAGGAGCTGCGCGCCCAGCGGCGGCGCGAGCGCTCCAAGACCCCGCCCAGCAACCTGTCGCCCATCGAGGACGCGTCCCCCACCGAGGAGCTGAGGCAGGCTGCCGAGATGGAGGAGCTGCACCGCTCCTCCTGCTCCGAGTACTCGCCCTCGCCCTCCCTGGACTCCGAGGCCGAGGCCCCGGAGGGCGGCCCCGCCCGGCTCTACAAGTCTGGCAGCGAATACAACCTGCCCACTTTCATGTCCCTCTACTCGCCCACCGAGACGCCCTCGGGCGGCGCCGCGGCTCCCAGCTCCACGCGGCCCCTCAAGAGCGCGGAGGAAGCCTACGAGGAGATGATGAGGAAAGCCGAGCTGCTCCAGCGCCAACAGGCCCAGGCGGCAGGCGGCCGGGGACCCCACGGGGGGCCGTCGCAGCCTGCAGGCCCCCGGGGCCAGGGCGCCTTCGAATACCAAGACACCTCCGAGCTGGACTACGGCAGGGCCACTCAGCCTGCCCCGGAGGGCACGGCGGCCAGCCTGGGGGCCACCGTGTACGAGGAGATCCTCCAGACGTCGCAGAGCATCGCCCGCATGCGGCAGGCCTCCTCTCGGGACCTGGCCTTTGCGGAGGACAAGAAGAAGGAGAAGCAGTTCCTGAATGCCGAGAGCGCGTACATGGACCCGATGAAGCAAAATGGCGGCCCCCTGACCCCTGGCACCAGCCCCACTCAGCTTGCCGCACCCGTGTCCTTCGCCTCCACCTCCATGGACAGTGGCGGAGGCCGAGTCATCCCTGACGTCCGTGTCACTCAGCATTTTGCAAAGGAGTCTCAGGACACCCTCAGGCTGCACAGCTCTGCCGCCTCCCCGAGCTCAGCCTCCAAGGAGGCTGGCGTGTCCTTCTCCCCGGGCCCTGGCGCCCCGGCCACCACAGCTGTGGCTCCTGGTCCCGCCAGCCTGCCACGGGGGTATATGGCTCCACCCTCCCCGGCCAGCTCCGAGCGCAGCCCTTCCCCCTCATCGATGGTCCACAGCTACACACAGAGCCCAGCCACTGCAAACTATGGGTCCCAGACCGAGGAGCTGCCCCAGGCCCCCAGTGGCTGGGCCGCCAGAGAGAAGCCCCTGAGCGGGAGCGAGGGCGAGGCCGGCGCGCCCCAGTCTTCTCGGGCGTATTCCTACTTTGCAGGCTCTAGCCCGCCTCTCTCTCCATCTTCCCCCTCAGAGAGCCCCACATTCTCTGCAGGCAAACTGGGCACGAGGGCCACAGTGGAGTTCTCTACACAGACGCTCAGCCCCACCCCTGCCTCCGACCTGCCCCACAGCCCCGGCTCCCCCTCTGCCGCCCCCATGGTAGCCCAAGGCACACAGACGCCGCACCGCCCCGGCACACCCCACCTGGTATGGCAGCAGCCTTCTCAGGACGCTCCCTTTATGGTCATCACGCTGGCCTCAGAAGCCTCCAGCCAGACCAGGATGGTGCACGCCAGCGCCTCCACCTCCCCCCTGGGCTCACCGGCCGACAGCCAGCCTCCCACCCACAGCCTCAGCCAGACCATGCCTCCACCAGAGCCCCCCGGGCCACCAGGCTTCCCACGAGCAGCCAGTGCCGGTGCGGACGGGCCCCTGGCACTCTATGGCTGGGGCGCCCTCCCTGCCGAAAACATCTCCCTGTGCCGCATCTCCTCTGTCCCCGGGACGTCTAGGGTGGAGCCAGGCCCTAGGCCCCCTGGCAGTGCGGTAGTAGACCTCCGCACGGCTGTCAAGCCCACGCCAATCATCCTCACCGACCAGGGCATGGATCTGACCTCTCTTGCCGTAGAAGCAAGGAAGTACGGCCTCGCCCTGGATCCAATCGCAGGGCGGCAGTCGACCACGGTCCAGCCTCTGGTTATCAACCTTAACGCTCAGGAGCAGACCCATACCTTTCTGGGAACTGCTACCACCGTGAGCATCACCATGGCCTCGTCTGTGCTCATGGCCCAGCAAAAGCAGCCCATCGTCTACGGAGACCCCTTCCAGAGCCGCCTGGACTTTGGCCAAGGTTCCGGTAGCCCCGTGTGCCTGGCCCAGGTCAAGCAAGTAGAGCAGGCCGTCCAGACAGCCCCCTACCGAGGTGGGCCGCGCGGAAGGCCCAGAGAGGCCAAGTTTGCCAGGTATAATCTGCCCAGCCAGGCAGCACCGCTGGCCAGAAGGGACGTTCTGATCACGCAGATGGGTACCGCCCAGACCGTCAGCCTCAAGCCAGGCCCCCCAGAGCCTGGTGCTGAGCCCCACCGGGCCACTCCTGCAGAGCTGCGGCCACATGCGCTGCCTGGCGCCAGGAAGCCACACGCGGTGGTGGTGCAGATGGGAGAGGGCGCTGCTGGCACTGTGACCACACTGCTCCCAGAGGATCCGGCGGGCGCCCTGGACCTCACTGGAGTGAGGCCCGAGAGCCAGCTGGCATGCTGCGACATGGTCTACAAGTTCCCCTTTGGCAGCAGCTGCACTGGCACCTTCCACCCTGCACCCAGTGTGCCCGAGAAGAGTGTGGCAGATGCTGCCCCACCAGGCCCAAGCAGCAGCCCCTTCTACAGTCCCCGGGACCCCGAGCCTCCAGAGCCCCCCACCTACCGGGGACAGGGCCTAGTGGGCCCTGGGCCCCACGAGGAGCAGAGGCCCTACCCACAGGCCCTCCCTGGCAGGCTATACTCCTCCATGTCTGACACCAATTTGGCCGAGGCTGGCCTTAACTACCATGCCCACAGGATTGGGCAGCTCCTCCAGGGTCCTGGACGAGACTCGGCTGTGGACCTCAGCTCGCTGAAGCACTCCTACAGCCTGGGCTTTGCGGATGGACGCTTCCTGGGCCACGGCTTGCAGTACGGCTCGTTCACAGACCTGCGCCATCCCACGGACCTTCTGACTCACCCGCTTCCCATTCGGCGCTATAGCTCCGTGTCGAACATCTACTCAGACCACAGGTACGGCCCGAGGGGAGACGCCATTGGCTTTCAGGAGGCCAGCCTGGCCCAGTACAGCGCCACCACAGCCCGTGAGATCAGCCGCATGTGTGCCGCCCTCAACTCCATGGATCAGTACGGCGGACGGCATGCCAGTGCTGGTGGCGGCCCTGACCTCATGCAGTACCAGCCCCAGCACGGGCCGGGGCTCAGCGCTCCGCAGGGTCTGGCTCCCCTCAGACCTGGCCTCCTCGGTAACCCCACCTTCCCAGAGGGCCACCCAAGCGCCGGGGCCCAGTATGCACCTTCGGCAGGTCAGGGAACCGCAGTCAGACAGCTGTTGCCATCCACAGCCACCGTGCGTGCAGCTGACGGCATGATCTACTCCACCATCAACACTCCAATTGCTGCGACCCTGCCGATCACCACCCAGCCTGCCTCGGTGCTGCGGCCCATGGTGCGGGGTGGCATGTACAGAGCCTATGCATCTGGTGGAGTCACTGCAGTGCCACTCGCCAGCCTTACTCGTGTACCCATGATTGCCCCCCGGGTACCTCTTGGGCCTGCAGGGCTGTACCGATATCCTGCACCAAGTAGGTTCCCCATTACTTCTAGCATCCCACCTGCTGAGGGGCCCGTCTACCTGGGCAAGCCTGCTGCTTCCAAGGCCCCCGGGCCAGGGGGCCCACCGAGGCCAGAGCTGCCAGCAGGGACGGCACGGGAAGAACCTCTTTCCACAACCACCCCTGCTGCCATCAAGGAGGCTGCGGCAGCCCCAGCCCCTGTCCCACCACCCGGCCAGAAGCCACCAGGAGACGTTGCTGGGGGCTCCAGTGGGCCCCTCAGCCGGCCTGGGCTGGAGAAGGAGGAAGCATCTCAGGAGGAGCGGCAGAGGAAGCAACAGGAGCAGATGCTGCAGCTGGAGCGGGAGCGGGTGGAGCTGGAGAAGCTGCGCCAGCTTCGGCTGCAAGAGGAGTTGGAGCGGGAGAGGGTGGAGCTGCAGAGGCACCGGGAGGAGGAGCAGCTGCTGGTGCAGCGGGAGCTGCAGGAGCTGCAGACCATCAAGCACCACGTGCTGCAGCAGCAGCAAGAGGAACGCCAGGCTCAGTTTGCACTGCAGAGGGAGCAGCTGGCCCAGCAGCGTCTGCAGCTGGAGCAGATTCAGCAGCTGCAGCAGCAACTGCAGCAGCAGCTGGAGGAACAGAAGCAGCGGCAGAAGGCCCCCTTCCCTGCAGCTGGGGAGGCACCTGGCCGAGGGCCTCCTGCAGCTGCCTCTGCTGAGTTGGCCCAGAATGGCCAGTACTGGCCGCCCCTGACCCATGCAGCCTTCATCGCCGTGGCGGGGCCAGAGGCACCCGGGCAGCCTCGGGAGCCTGTGCTGCACCGGGGTCTCCCCAGCTCCGCCTCAGACCTGTCACTGCAGACTGAGGAACAGTGGGAGTCGGGCCGCAGTGGCATCAAGAAGCGGCACTCCATGCCACGCCTGAGGGACGCCTGCGAGCCAGAGTCAGCGCCGGAGCCCCGCCCGGTGCGGAGGATCGCGGACAGCAGTGTACAGACCGACGATGAGGACGGGGACGGCCGCTACCTCCTCACCCGGCGGCGCCGCACACGGCGGAGCGCCGACTGCAGCGTGCAGACGGACGACGAGGACAATGCCGAGTGGGAGCAGCCGGTGCGCCGCCGCAGGTCCCGTCTCTCCCGCCACTCCGACTCGGGCTCCGACAGCAAGCACGATGCCACTGCCTCGTCGTCCGCGGCCCCCTCGGCGGCCAGGGCCACGAGCAGCGTGGGCATCCAGACCATCAGTGACTGCTCCGTGCAGACGGAGCCCGACCAGCTGCCCAGGGTCTCTCCAGCCATCCACATCACGGCTGCCACCGACCCCAAGGTGGAGATCATCAGGTATATCTCGGCGCCGGAGAAGACTGGGAGCGGGGAGAGCCTGGCCTGCCAGACGGAGCCGGACGCACAGGCCCAGGGCGTGGCCGGGCCGCAGCTCGTGGGGCCAACTGCCATCAGCCCCTACCTGCCTGGCATCCAGATCGTCACCCCAGGGCCCCTGGGCAGATTTGAGAAGAAGAAGCCGGACCCTCTAGAGATCGGGTACCAGGCCCATCTGCCCCCGGAGTCCCTCTCTCAGCTTGTGAGCCGCCAGCCTCCCAAGTCCCCGCAGGTCCTCTACTCTCCAGTCTCACCCCTGTCCCCACACCGGCTCCTGGACACCTCCTTTGCTTCCAGCGAGAGGCTAAACAAGGCTCACGTGAGTCCCCAGAAGCACTTCACAGCCGACAGCGCTCCCCGCCAGCAGACGCTGCCTCGCCCCATGAAGACCCTGCAGCGGTCCTTGTCTGACCCTAAGCCCCTCAGCCCCACTGCCGAGGAGTCTGCCAAAGAGAGGTTCTCTCTCTACCAGCACCAGGGGGGGCTGGGTAGCCAGGTATGGGCACAGGGGTGGGTCCAGGGTGGGACAGGGGTCTCTACCTAGCCTGAGGGGCCCCCAGAGGGCGGGCCTTCTCCTGGGTGGGAATGGAGTCAGTCCTGCTCCAGAGGCCCAGGGGGAGGAGCAGAGGGATAGGCCTCCATGCCCATCCGAGAGAGCCCACGGCTGGCAAGGACAGCCTGGGCAGATGTCGACAGAGGTGGGTCCCCCACTATCCGTCCAGACACCCCCCTAGAGGTCTCAGCCGCGCCCCATTCCTGCCCCTGGACCAAGTGTAGTCTAGCCCTGCCCCCTTCCCTCCAGGTAAGGGCACCGTAAAACCTCTTTTACGAGTGTTTCCTGAAAAGTCAGTAACGGCTCTGGCTGGGCTGTTACTTCCCATCCTGGCCAGACTCCAGTGCCCACAGCAAACCCAAGCCCTGCCCCGGCTGAGACCCTCAGGCCCCTCCCAGGCCCTCAGCAACCCTGCTCACACGGCTGTCTGCTCCCTTGGACAGAGGCTCCTCACCTGCGGCTTTAGTTGCCCGTGACGTCCCGGGTCTCTGAGAGGTGGCTTGGCCCTGGGCGGCAGCGTCAGGGAGGCCGTGAGGGCCTGTAGCTCAGGACTTGAGTGCCAGGCTGAGGCGGCCAGGCTCTTCCTGAAGGCCCCAAAGGCCTCTCGAAGTTTTAGACAGGTGGGCCAGGACGAGATGGGCATGTTAGACTCTGGGGAGCAATGTGAGTGATGGACGGAGAGGCCCTAGGGCGAGGAGGCGGGAGTCAGGCATGGTGAGGAACGGGGCCCGCTTTCTGGGCGTGCTGCAGACAGGAGAAAAGGGGGCCCCAGGAGGGGTTCTGGAGGGGGCCCTAGTGTGTGTGAGCAAGCAGGGGCTGGGGGTTGCGATAGGAGTGAGGACTGGCCAGAGAGGCAGGGTGGTCCCGATTCCAGACACACAGGTCACGTGGGCTGATCACACAGGCCAGCCTGGGATGGCACTCATGGTGTGTGGACAAAATAAGAAAAGATGGACAACAGAGTGAGGAGTTCAGAAAGCTACATTTCTTCCACTAAAGGCCCACCTTTGTTCTGAGATTTGGGCACGCTATCAGTTTCCTTATGACGTGCAGTAAACGCAGGGGAGCATTGTCATGTAGTTCCTTGGCAAAGAAGAAAAGCAAGACTTCTAGGCTGGGGATGTAGCTCAGGGTAGCCCTTGCCTAGCATGCTCCAGGTTCATTCCTACCACTGCCACAAAAAAAAAAAAAAATCTCCAGTATATTTTGGGGACTTGAACCACCCAGCAGTGTGGGCCTTCAGACAATGCCGAGCTCCATGGCAGGAGAGGAGGAGGCCATGGCAGGCACGTCCAGGGAACCTTGAGCAGGAAGCCATGCTGCTCGAGAGAGGACTGCAGAGGACCAGGAAGTGTGCTGGTGGCCCAGGGAGCAGCAGGCTGACAGAGGGAGGGAAGAGACCCGGGGCATGAGCCAGGAGCATAGCCCAGATGGTGTGGCGAGGGTGGGCAGGGGGCAGCCGAGTAGCATGCCGCCTAGAGAGGACTGGGGCAGGAAGACTCGGAGCCCACAGCAATGCGCGGGCAGCCAGCAGGGCTTCCCACAATGCTTTCAGGGGCCCAGGGCCCAGCATCCGCTCATGGCAGTCCTTGTGCCCTAGAGCTCTCAGCCCCCGCCAGTCGCTCGGCCCCAAGCCCAGAGCCAGGCCTGTCCCCGCCTCACCCCGGTGGGAGCAAGTCCACTGGAGCCGTGCAGGGGTGCTCCACTGTGTGTGGACACCAGCACGGAAGGTGATCCCCCACCTTCCTGCTGCCCAGAGCCAGGGGAAGAAGGACTGCAACCCGCTCGCGTGGGTCTTTGCTCCACCACAAAGAAACCAAGGCCAGGGGGTGGGTAGGGCCGGCCTCGAGGCTACCTGGTAAGTCAGGGCACCAAGAGCGCAGAGCCCAGCTCCAGCCCCGCCCGGGCCCAAGTTCTTCTACCCCGTGCCCCACAAAGTCATCCACACCTTGGGTCTCAGTGCTGCCCACCCTTCCCTCTGTCTCAGGTGTCGGCGCTGCCACCCAACGGCCTGGTCCGCAAGGTGAAGCGGACACTACCCAGCCCCCCTCCAGAGGAGGCTCACCTTCCCCTGGCTGGCCAGGCGCCCCCACAGCTGTATGCAGCCAGCCTGCTGCAGCGGGGGATGGCGGGGCCCACCACGGTCCCTGCTACCAAGGCAAGCCTGCTCCGGGAGCTGGACCGGGACCTGCGGCTGGTGGAACATGAGTCCACCAAGCTGCGCAAGAAGCAGGCGGAGCTGGACGAGGAGGAGAAGGAGATTGACGCCAAGCTCAAGTATCTGGAGCTGGGCATCACACAGCGCAAAGAGTCTCTGGCCAAAGACCGGGGTGGCCGTGACTACCCACCCTTACGTGGCCTTGGCGAGCACCGTGACTACCTGTCAGACAGCGAGCTCAACCAGCTGCGGCTCCAGGGCTGCGCCACTCCTGCCGGCCAGTACGTGGCCTTCCCAGCCGGTGCTGCTGCGCCCGCCACCCCCTCGGCCCTCACTGCCTTCCAGCAGCCCCGGTTCCCGCCTCCAGCCCAACAGTACCCCACAGGCGGCAGCGGGCCAACTCAGAATGGATTCCCAGCCCAACAGGCACCCGCCTACCCCGTCCCCAGCACCTACCCAGCACCTGCCTTCCTTCCTAGCACCAGTTACCCAGCAGAGTCTGGCCTGCCGAGCCAGCAGGCTTTCCGCCCCTCAGGCCACTACCCAGCCCAAACACCCATGCCAGCCACACAGAGCACCCTGTATCCAGGCCCAGCTGACAGCCGCGCCCCCCACCAGAAGCCACGCCAGACTTCACTAGCTGACTTGGAGCAGAAGGTGCCCACCAACTATGAGGTGATCGCCAGCCCTGCCGTGGCCATGTCTTCAGCCCCCTGTGACACCAGCTACAGCGGCCCAGCAGTGAGCAGCTACGAGCAGGGCAAGGCCCCTGAGCTGCCCCGGGCCAGTGACCGCGGCAGCGCGAGCCAGAGCCCAGCCCCCACCTACCCCTCTGACTCCCACTACACCAGTCTCGAGCAGAACGTGCCTCGGAACTACGTGATGATTGACGACATCAGCGAGCTGACCAAGGACGACGCCCCGCCTGCCCCCGACAGCCAGCGGCTGGAGCCCCTGGGGCCGGGCAGCAGCGGGCGTCCCGGGAAGGAGCCCGGAGAACCAGGGGTCCTGGAGGGGCCCATGTTGCCCTGCTGCTATGGCAGAGGGGAGGAGGAGTCTGAGGAGGACTCGTATGACCCCCGCGCAAAGGTCGGCCATCACCGGGGAATGGAGAGCAATGGTCGACCAGCCAGCACCCACTACTACAGCGACAGTGACTACAGACATGGGGCTCGAGCAGAGAAGTATGGCCCAGGGCCGGTGGGGCCCAAGCACCCCTCCAAGAGCCTGGCCCCGGCTGCCGTCTCCTCAAAGCGCAGCAAGCACCGGAAGCAGGGCATGGAGCAGAAGATCTCCAAGTTCTCACCTATCGAAGAGGCCAAGGACGTGGAGTCTGACCTGGCCTCCTACCCCCCGCCTGCCGTCAGCAGCGGCCTGGCCTCTCGGGGCAGGAAGTTCCAGGATGAGATCACCTACGGGCTCAAGAAGAACGTGTACGAGCAGCAGAGGTACTACGGGGTGTCCAGCCGGGATGCCGCAGAGGAGGACGAGCGCATGTACGGTGGAAGCAGCCGGTCGCGGGTGGCGTCTGCGCACAGTGGGGAGAAGCTGTCCAGCCACGACTTCGGCGGCCGAGGCAAGGCATATGAACGGGAACGGGAGGCGATGGAGCGACCTCAAAAAGCAGGCCCCAAGCCCTCATCCCTGAGCATGGCCCACAGCCGGGCCCGGCCCCCCATGCGGAGCCAGGCCTCAGAAGAGGAGAGCCCCGTCAGCCCCTTGGGGCGGCCCCGCCCTGCCGGGGGCCCCCTCCCTCCCGGGGAGACCTGCCCACAGTTCTGCTCCAGCCACTCCATGCCCGACGTCCAGGAGCATGTCAAGGATGGACCGCGGGCCCATGCGTATAAGCGCGAGGAGGGCTACATCATGGATGATTCCCACTGCGTGGTTTCTGACAGCGAAGGTAATGGCAGTTGGGGGTGATTCTGCAGGTACTTGGCACCTGGGGGGCCTGCCCGCCTGCCTGTGGGGCCTGGGCCCCTAGGTGTCCAGCAAGGTCTGGCCTGGCGTCTCGTCCACTGGGCCCTGCTGCAGGCTGCCCCGGCCTGTCCACTTGTCCCAGCGCCTGGTCGAGGGAGGGGGCCGGGGACCCAGAGAGCTGCTTGTAGCTGTGGCGCCCGCTCTGGTTTCCTTGCATGGCTTCGGCTAGGCCGCCCCTGCGCCAGCCCTGGGGGTTGATGGTGTTCTGTTTTTGGTCTCTGAAGCGTATCACCTGGGCCAGGAGGAGACAGACTGGTTTGATAAGCCCCGGGATGCCCGCTCTGACCGGTTCAGGCACCACGGGGGCCACACAGTCTCCTCCTCCCAGAAGCGAGGCCCTGCCAGGCACAGCTACCACGACTACGACGAACCCCCCGAGGAGGGCCCGTGGCCGCATGACGAGGGTGGCCCCGGTCGCCACGCCTCAGCCAAGGAGCACCGGCACCACAGCGAGCACGGGCGCCACTCGGGCCGCCATGCGGTCGAGGAGCAGGGACGGCGTGCTGCCAAACCACACTCACGGGACGTGGGTCGCCACGAGGCCCGGCCACACCCTCAGTCCAGCCCTGCCCCAGCCATGCCGAAGAAGGGCCAGCCTGGGTATCCCGGCTCTGCCGAGTACTCACAGTCGTCCCGTGCTCCATACCACCATGTCCCTGAGAGCAAGAAGGGCTCCCGGCAGGCCCACTCCGGGTCTGCTGCACCGCAGCCAAAGCCAGAGCCCCAAGCACAGTCACAGCTGCAGGGCCGGCAGGCAGCGCCAGGTCCCCAGCAGTCACAGCCACTGCCATCTCGGCAGATGCCCTCAGGGGCAGCATCCCGCCAGCCACAGATGCATCAGCAGCAGCCGCCGCCACAGCAGCAGCAGCAGCAGCAGCAGCAGCCACCGCCTGCCCAGCAGGCCCCGACGCAGGCTCGGCTGCAGCAGCAAAGCCAGCCCACCTCCAGGGGCCCCGTCTCTGCTGCAAGCCAGCCCGTAGGGAAGCCTCAGCCAGGCCCCATGACGGCCGCAGGCCCGCAGCCAGCAGGACCGGTAAGTAGGGCTCGAGTCCCACCCAGGGCGGATGCTACAGCTTGGACGTCCCCTTGGTTCCAGGCGGGGTGTGGGACGCGTCGACGGGCAGGATCTCAGCTGTAGGTTCTGTGTTGCAGCCTCGGGCAGAACAGGCAAATGGCTCTAAAGTGACAGCCAAAGCACCCCAGCAGGGGAGGGCTCCTCAGGCTCAGCCAGCACCAGGACCTGGACCTGCAGGTGAGCACCCAGGCTGTTCTCTCCCTGTACCTACCAGCACCCGAGCTGCCTCATCCCAAGGGCTCAGACCTCCCAGCAGAGTGAGCCTGGGGTCACCAGCACTGGCGCCCCAG
Organism: Graphiurus murinus; assembly: GCA_004027655.1. NCBI lineage: Eukaryota > Metazoa > Chordata > Mammalia > Rodentia > Gliridae > Graphiurus > Graphiurus murinus. The sequence goes on along the minus strand of PVLC010008973.1, from coordinate 18,973 downwards.
GGCCCTGGAAGGGCTGGGCAGCCCAGGACCAGGACCACGGCTTCGCATTCCTTCCTTCCCTCCCTTCCCCTGCCTCCTCATCTTCTTCTGCCTCTCCTCTACCCTGTCTTTACGTTCCTCAGCCTCCTCTTTCTGCCTCCCCCATCCCTCCCCCGCGCTGTTCGTCCTGTTCTTCTCCTCGTCAGCCTCCTCATCGCCCTGCAGGCCTCCTCTACTTGGCTCAAGCGGTGGTTTCTTTCCCCCACAGGTGTGAAGGCTGGAGCCAGACCTGGGGGAGCCGCAGGGGCCCCTGCCGGCCAGCCAGGCGCCGAGGGGGAGAGTGTGTTCTCTAAGATCCTCCCCGGTGGGGCAGCAGAGCAAGCCGGCAAGCTGACTGAAGGTACGCATGCCTGTGGTCAGGCCGGGGATGGCCGGCGGCTCCAGAGCCCTGCTCTGGTGGAGGCTGCACCCACTAGACACCTCCAGGCCCCATCACCTAGCCAGGCCCCCTTGCTGTTGCCCAGCGGTTTTCTGGGCAACCCTGCCCCTCACGCTGAGCTGGGCTTCACTGCACCAAATGGCCCTGACTCGGAGGGTCTGGCCCTCTTGCCTGACGCCTATCTCTTCTTTCCATGTTGCAGCTGTCTCCGCTTTTGGCAAAAAATTTTCCTCATTCTGGTGACCATGCCCGGCAGGGTGAGTATGAGCAGCCCGTGCCTGGCCTCTCCTGGGAAGGAGGGGGCTCTGAGTCCCAAGGGGGCCTTTGGGAGGAGTGTGGTCTCCAGTGGGTGGCGTGACCGGAGCTGCAGCGCGCTGTCCTGGGAGTGTGGGAGAAGGAGAAAGGGGGACGCTGTTCCCTATGTAGGGCCAACTCAATAGAGGTCTCAGCAGAGCCAGGAAGCATGTCCCCTCGTCTTTCTCCCCATCCCCGCCCCCTGCGCTGCGTCCTCAGCTAGCAGCTGGTGTTGGGGTGCAGGCGGGACTGCTGTGCATCTCCTCTCTCCCCTCTCTGTCAATATCCCACAGGCTCTTCAAGACATGAAGCGAGACATCATTGCTGTGGAAAAATCTCTGGAGTCAAAGGCCTAGGCGCAGCTCTGGACTCTGCGTATAACAGTGAGTGTCAGGACCAGGGCAGGACGAGATAGGGGAGGGGTGAAGGGCCAGGGCCTGGCTGGCCACAGTTACCCAGTCCTACCAGTGTGAACCAGGAAGGCTCTGGTGGGCTTCCGTCAGCGGGGATGACCAGCAGCCCCCGGGGAGGCAGGGACCAGTCTCCTGGCTGAGATGGTGCAGAGTTGGGGGCGCCCTTGGGGAAGGGCCAGTGCAGCCAGCTGTGCTCCATGACTGGGGTCTATGTGTGGAGGACAGAGCGGCCTGGGGCTCCCGTCGGAGAGCACGTCCCTCCCTGGTGCCCGGGGTTGGTGCCTCTGCTCCAGCCGCTGTAGAAGTGGAGTCCCCAGATGTGCAGAGCCATGTGGCTTTGGCCATGCAGTCAGAACTCTGCTGAATCACAAGCGCAGCCTACGGCCTATGAGATGAGAGAGTAAAGAGAGTAGAGGCAGACGGGAAGGGGCACTGAGGACAGGGCGGTCACTGGCCAGGCCATCTGGCCCCAGACAGGTCAGCCCAGGGCGAGTGGAAGGCCCAGGGTGTGCCTCCAGGAGCAGGCCCTGGCGCTGGCCTCCGACCCCTGCTGGGAGGAGGAAGTGCAGGCAGTGTGAGGTGGGAGGAAAGGAGCCCGGCTCTGGGTGACCTCCCACCATCCCATAGCCCCGAGGCCCCTCTTTTCCACGTCCCTTGTCACCCTAGGGTTAAAGGTACGGAGGCGGAGGCGTGTGTGTCTGTGGCAGGGCCAGGCAGTCAGTGAGCGGGTCACTTCAAGGGAAGTGGGGGCGGGGGGGCAGCAAGTGCCCTTGCCCAGGCCAGGCCAGGCCAGCTTGCAGGAGGGAAGGAGCTGGGCGTGGTGCCCAAGGGCTGCCTGCCTCTGGGGAGTGTCCCTCCATTTAGTCAACAAATGTTTTCCAAGCCCCCAGTGTGTGCCGGGCCCAGGTGCAGGAACCGGGGAGGCAGCAGAAATCAACCAAGTCCCTGCCCTCTAAAGCCAACAGTCCATTAAGGGAGACAGAAAACAAATAAGTTTAAAAATAAAATTTAAATTTAAAAGATGGGCCGGAAGACAGGCGTAGTAGAGCACACTTGTAATCCCAGTACTTGGGGGGCTGAGACAGGAAGATTGCAGGTTTGTGGCCAGCCTCAGCTACTTAAGCCTTCTGCAACTTAGTGAGACCCTGTTTCCAAATAAAGAATAAAAATAGGGCTGGGGGTGTAGCTTGGAAGTAGAATGCCCCTGAGTTCAATCCCCAGTACTGCAAAAAAAATAAATAAATAAAAATAAAAGATAGGCCGGGCGTAGTAGCGCAAGCTTGTAATCCCAGTACTTGGGAGGCTAAGACAGGAGGATCTGGGTTCTCGGCCAGCCTCAGCTACTTAGTGAGGCCCTCTGCAACTTAGTGAGACCCTGTTTCCAAATAAAGAATAAAAATAGGGCTAGAGGTGTAGCTCAGAGGTAGAATGCCCCTGGGTTCAATTCCCAGTAGTGTGAAAAAATAAAAAATAAAAAGAATAAAAAAAAAATAGGGCTGGGGGTATAGCTCAGAGGTAGAATGCCCCTGGGTTCCATCCCCAGTACCATACACACAAAAAAATTTAAAAGATGATTTCTGAAGGTAAGTGTTATGAAGCCAGCACAGCAGGATTCTGGGAGTGGTGGGGTCTACTCTAGAGAAAGTAGCCAGAGAAGGTGTGTGAGGTTAGGCTTAGGGGCAGAGAAATGCCCCCATGGCATGCACCCAGGCGATGGGACCACACCAGCAGAGGCTCTGTGGAGAGAGACTGGTGCACTTCAGGGACAGCGTTGGGAAGAGGTGGTCAGCGGTAAAGTCCAGGGGGGTAGGAGCTGGCTAGGCTAGGGTGGACTCTGTAGACCAAGGTAAAGCGCCTGGAGTTTATTCTGATTACAGTAGCCACTGTGCAGCCCCCATGTCCTGCCCTTCCCCACGACAGTGGGCTCCCTGCCGCCTTCTCGCCCAGCTGGACCTTGCCTTGGAGGTGCCTGGAACAGACGCGCAGTCACCAGCGGTGCTGAGGGAGCGGGAAGAGGGACAGGGGACAACCCATGGCGGGTTCATGGCAGCACCTGCCTTTTTTTTTGCGACCAGAGCACTATTATTGAGGAAGAAAGACAGAACACATGTTTTTTGTTTGTTTTACGGTACTGGGGATTGAACCCAGAGGCATTCTACCTCCAAGCTACACCCCCAGACCAATTTTTTTTATTCTTTATTTTGAAACAGGGTCTCACTAAGTTGCTGAGGCTGGCCGTGAACCCGGATCCTCAGGTCTCAGCCTCCCAAGTACTGGGATTACAAGCACGCTACCACGCCCGGCTCCTATTTTTTATTTTTTATTTTGAAACAGGGTCTCATTAAGTTGTGGAGGGCCTAAGTAGCTAAGACTAGGCATGAACCTGTGATCCTCCTGTTTCAGCCTCCCAAGTACTGGGATTACAACACATGTGGTTTTAGTCTGTGTCCTGCCACAAGTGTGGTCAGGGCCCACTGAGACCACTGGCTTTGTAGTTTAAGGATTCTTCAAGTTCCAGCATTTGGCTCATGATTGGGCCAAGTAGTCAAAGCTGCTGTGTGTATCCAGCTCCTGGGCTTTTTTTTTTTTTTTTAGACTCGGGATTGAATCCAGGGGCATTCTTACCTCTGAGCTACACCCTGAGCTGTTTTTATTTTGAAACAGGGTCTCACTAAGTTGCTGAGGCTGGCCTGGAAACTGATCCTCCTGTCTCAGCCTTCCAAGTCCTGGAATTATTGGTATATATCACCATGCCCAGCTTATTTTTCATTTTGAGACAGGGTCTTGTTAAGTTGCTCAAGCTTGCTTTGAACTTGAAATCCTCCTGCCTCTGCCTCCTGAGTAGCTGGTATTACAGGTGTGCCCCACACCTGGCTCCCTCACTCTTTTGTGTGTATGTGTGTGGTGCTGGGAATTGAATCCAGGGGCATTCTATCTCTGAGCTACACCCCCAGCCCTTTTTTGTCTTGAAATAGGGTCTCACTAGGTTGCTGAGATTCTCACTGAGCTACTGAGGCTCTCCTTGAACCTATGATCCTCTTCTCAGCTTCCTAAGGACTGGGATTACAGGTGTGCACCACCATGCCTAGCTCCTCACTCTTAAAATAAAAAAGAACATACACACATGTGCACATGCATGTGTGTTGTGTGTGTGTGTGTGTGTGTGTGTGTGTGTGTGTGTGTGTGTATTTACTGGAGATTGAACCCAGGGGTTTTCTACCATGTCTGGCTAAAAAAGAACTTTTATTTATTTTTTTTTATTTTTTTATTTTTTTGTGGTACTGGGGATTGAACCCAGGGATATTCTACCTCCGAGCTATACCCCTAGCCCTATTTTTTTTGGGGGGGGTACTGGGGATTGAACTCAGGGGCATTCTACCTTTGAGTTATACCCCCAGCCCTATTTTTTATTCTTTATTTTGAAACCAGGTCTCACTAAGTTGCGGAGTGCCTCACTAGGTAGCTGAGGCTGGCCTCGAACAGCCTCCCAAATGCTGGGATTACAAGCGTGGGCCACCACGCCCGGCTTTTTAAATTTATTTTTTGTTGTTGTTTTTTGCGGTACTGGGGATTGAACTCAGGGGCATTCTACCTCTGAACTATACCCCCAGTCCTATTTTTTTTTAAATTTTAGTTTTTTTTTTGTGTGTGTGGTACTGGGGATTGAACTCAGGGGCATTCTACCTCCGAGCTACACCCCCAGCCCTATTTTTTATTCTTTTATTTATTTATTTATTTATTTATTTATTTATTTATTTTTGCGGTACTGGGGATTGAACTCAGGGGCATTTTCTACCTCCAAGCTATACTCCCAGCCCTATTTTTTATTCTTTATTTTGAAACCGAGTCTCACTAAGTTGCGGAGTTCCTCACTAGGTAGCTGAGGCTGGTCTCGAACCCGGATCCTCGGGTCTCAGCCTCCTGAATGCTGGGATTACAAGCGTGCGCCACCACGCCCGGCTTTTATTCTTTATTTTGAAACAGGGTCTCACTAAGTTACCGAGGGCCTTACTAGGTAGCTGAAGCTGGCTGAGAACCCGGATCCTACGGTCTCAGCCTCCCAAATGCTGGGATTACAAGCGTGCACCACCATGCCCGGCTAAAAGGAGCTTTTATAATACTGAAAGAAATGTCAAGCCAGGTGCAGTGGCACACACCCGGAGTCCCAACCACTTAGGAGGCTGAGGCAGGAGGATCACTTGAGTTTAGTAGTTTGAGGTCAGTCTGGGCATAATAGCAAGACCTCGTCTCAGAAAAAAAAGAAAAAAGACAGTTCCCTTCCTGGCAGACCTGGTTTCCCCCGTCCTCTCCTCTGTGATCTCCAACCTTCCCAAGCACCATCTCCCTATGCCTCAGGGCGAGGGGGAGCAAGCCACTGGTACACAGCTGATGTCTGGGAGGAACACAAGGGCAGGAAGGACAGACCAAGGTTCCTGACAGAGTCCTCCTTTCTTTTCTTCCTCCCTCCTTCCTTTTCTTTCCAAGCATCTATATCTGGCAAACCCTTGGCCCAAAGACTCATACCAGGTGGGCCGTGGCAGGCAGGCCTCAGCAGAGGACGGGATGCTTTCTAACAGCAGCTGCCGGGGTGGAGCAGCTGCCGGCAAGTGGGACCACCAGCCCGGTGGGGGGGACCTTCCATCGTCTTTCCAAGAGACCCCGCCCCCCTCGGGCCTGGCCCGGCTGCTGCTCTTCTGATGCGTTATACACAGAGTTTGGGCGCACACTGTCCCCCCTCCGCGATGCCAGACGTTTTTCCACAGCCTTGGAGAGGGGCTTCGGCTGAGGGCCAGGGGCCCCAGGCTCCGTTTCCTTCACATTCCAGCTGGCCCGGATCCCTCTGAGGCCACAGGGCCTTCCTCCTTCGCCCTGCCCTCCAGTTGACACTGGAGCAGACCTCCATGTGGCCGGCATGGAGTTGGGAGACCCTTACAAACATTAGGACCTAACACTGTCTCATCGCTGAAATCAGAGGCCATAGCACCGAAAAGCAGCGTGGGCACCGGCCGTGGCTTCTCCCAGCCCCTGGTGGCAGCGTGCCGGCGCACCTGCCGCCAACTCAAAGCCATCCCCCAGCCATCACGAGCATCCCAGCGGCACCGCCATCATCTCGACCAGCGGCTCCTCGTCCGGACACCTGGGGATTTCTTTTGATTTCAAGAACAGCCTTAATCATTCCAGTTTGATTTACGTGTATACCTCATAAACATTTTTCTTTTCTCTTTTTCTTCCTCTCCCTTTCTCTCCTTTCTTTGCTCACCCCCCTTGCCCCTCCCTTTCACCACCACCTTGTGACTGCTGGTTTGGTTTCCTCTCTGCTCTGCCCCTGCTCAGCACAGGGAGAATGTCTCAGAAGCAATAGGGGCAGCAGGCCACCAAGAGCACAACCCCGGGGCGAGGCCCAGGAGGCCGCTCAGCCCGCCTCTGTTTACTGTGCAATTCCAGTCCTTCTTAAGCCATCTCCAGTGGGTATGCTCAGAGCAGAGGGGCCAGGGCTTCTGCCAGCCAAGGACAAGGCCCTGCGTCCTGTGCAGGGGAATCTGGCTCTGTCTGTCCACCTGTGGATCGGACGGCATCCCTCCCCGAGGCTCTCCCCTGGGGGCCTCCCTTCATCTCGGGCACAGCCGCAAGTCTCATCTCTAACGTTCTATGCAATGAAATATAAACCCTCAAAGACAACTGTTAATACTTAATAAATTCCATGTTACATATGAGGAGTTAATTGCAAACATGCAATTGAGAAACTGGACAGACACACCCATCTCCCCCGGCCCCCACTCCTACCGTGTGTGTGAAGTCCCCAGTCTGTGGCATGTTCGACCTGTGGCAGGACTCGCTGCTGCCAGGTGAGCCTCCGCCTGTCCCGCAGTGGAGCATGCACAGCTCGCAGCCTCTTTGCACGATATCATCCATTTTAAATGCTCGACCCTCTTGCCTGGAGTTTTTTTTTTTTTTGCCTCTGAACCTCTCCTTTAGGAGCACTTCTAGCTGACTTCTGCACCAGCTACCGAAGACCTGCCAGCGTTGCTGTCTGAGCGTACCAGGCTGTGGGGTGGGCAGTCCGAGGCCCCCACACACCCTGCGGTTTTCTCTGTCCAAGAGAGCAGGTTAAAAAGGAAACCCTGGAGTAGACACAATGTTAGGAGCCTGCACAGGATACGTGTGTATGAACTTTCTGGAGTTTGCTGTAGGATTTCTACCCGTATGTTGTTTTCCCTTCCTACCCCAGCCCTGAACTGCCCCTTCCCAGCGGGGCACCGCTCAAAGGGAGGGCAGAGCTGGGCTGCATTCATGGCTAGAGAAGCAGAGGCCAAGCTCCAGACCCCAGATCCTGACTGAACCTGCTCCCTGCCTCTCCTTTGTGGCCGGGAGGCGGAAAGGGCTGTGAGCCAGGAGATCAGGGCTGGAGCTAGGGATCAAAGGGTGCTCGGGGAGAACTGGGCTTTTGGCACTTTGCAGCCTTTGACTGAACGACATTAGAACAGGTCAATTGTTCCCGTAAACAGTGACTGCAAGCTGGGCTTCTTGGGAAGCTTCTCAGTAGTGGGATGTCCAGAAGGTCCCACGTGGCCCTCTGCCTCTGTCCCAGGACCTATCTTCCCTGCCCGCCCTCTGCTCTGAAGCCCCAGTATCCCATCATCATCAGCTTCTCTCTGGAACACTGAGCTTCTCTCTGGAGCCAGGCCTTCCTCCTGGGTGTCCTGTCCACGAATTTCTCAGGGGTCCGCATTCCTCATGCTCATCTGCAAGACCTGCACGCCCCTTCAGAGAAGGAACCCGGCCCAGCTCTGGGACAGGAGCCTGCCGACCTCTGTGTTGGACGGAAGACCCTGCCTCCCCCTGGGTGCCATGGGACAGCCACCTCATCCCAGAGATCAGGCCTGCGCTGCATGAGGCTGTCGGAGCAAGGGCCAAGGGAGGCCAACACCTAGTGCCTCTAGCCAGCCAGGACCAGGTCTGTGTGAGAGGTGCCTCGTAGCTGGATACCAAGGCACTAACCCTTTCCGCTAATGGACCAGGGACAGGGAGAGGTCAGCAGGTCGGCCTCCATCTTAAGCTCTAAAGTTTTGGCTTTGGGGCAAATTTCCTTTCTGGCCAAACCTTCTGAGTTTGACAATTTCTCCTGGACCTTGTGTCAATGTAGCTGACTGGTGCCTCGGGAAGTGTAGAGCAATAGGCAATCTCCAGCGGGCAGGGCAGGAAGTCTGGGACAGAGCCAGGCCTTCTCCATTTTCCCTTCCCCAGGAGAGCGGGTCCTCCCCTACCCATGGCCTTCCTTAGTCCTTGGGCACAGCATGTGGTCTCAGGGCCCACAGTGAACAAGCAGCAACTCTGGCCTGTCTTTGGAGCCTGCAGGGAGTTTTCCAGACAGGTCCTTTGCCATGACAGTGCAGTCCTGCCCTCCTGGCCCTCCCCGATTCCTTCCCCCATCATGCTGTAAATACTCGTCCTCATGGACTCCGACAGGGTCAGAGGGACAGGCCTAATTGACCGAAACTCCTTGGAGATGCCATCTCTGTCTCCCTGGGTGTCAGTGCCCTGCTACCATATGTACTGGCGTGGCACCGGAGAGCCATGGAAGTCGTGAGATAGTGTATGTGTATGCACGTGAACACGGGTGAGTATGTACGTGTGTGCGTGCATGTGTGTGTGTGTGTGCGTGTGTGTGTGTGTGTGTGTGTGTGCGCGCGCACGCCTCATTCAGCCTTTGGGGTCGGATCAGCTTCTTCTCTCCAAGTGCACCCCTGGAGAGTGGCCACCACCCAGCACCTTTCCCTCTAGCTGCCATGTCTTGTTTTTGCTTTTCCTTCTCTCCTCCCTCTCTCTTTTTTTTCTTCCCTCCTTCTTTATTTGAGGGAGGAAGAGTGTTGTACAAAGTCAAACAAACAAGTTTACAGTTGTAAGTGCAATGACCCGAGTCCTCCACATGACCTTGTGAATTGTGTGCCGTCCTCCTGTGCTCTGTGAGAACTCGTGGTACTTCAGTGTCCCTCCCCCTGTATTGTGACAGGTAATTCTGTGGTATCAGAATAAAAGGACTTGATATAAACAACCTACAAACTGTCTCTGGGATTTGTGTGTGGGGGGGGGGAGTTGGGGATGGAACCCAGAGACCTTCGGGCTACACCCCAGCCCTGAATATATATTTTTTGGGAAACAGGGTCTCCCTAGGTTGATGAGAATCTCACTACTTGCTGAGGCTGTCCTCAAACCTGTGATCCCCCAGTCTTGGCCTCACAAGTACTGAGATTACAGGTATGCGCCACCACACCCAGTTCTGGGATGGTTTTTGAAATGGGAAGCCTTAACCAAAGGAGTAAATCCCCCAAATTATGACAATCTAATCTATGGTTAAAAGGAAAAGAATGAAAGAGCAGAGTTTCAGAAATGCTGGCATGGCAGCCTGGGAGTACAGCTCAGTGGGAAAGCTCTTGCCTAGCTTGTATGAGGCCCTGGGTTCCATTCCCAGCACAGAAAAGAGTAACAGCAGCAGCAGCTTTGGCATGATAAGGGCTGAGTTCACGCCAAGCCATTCAAGACAGTGGTGCCCAAGGGTAGGTCTCAAGATTGGACCTAGAGCAAACAGTTCACTGCGCAGGTTGTTGAGGGACAGGTGAGCAGGTGCTGCCCCCTGGTGCTGACAGCAAACCTTACACCTACTTGCCTTGCTACTCCAACCCCAACTTTTTCTTTTTTTTGCTTGCTGGGGTTTGAACCCAGGAACATTCTACTTCTGAGTTACATTTACAACCCATTTTATTTTATTATTTTGTTTATTTTATTTTTGTGGTACTGGGGATTGAAGCCAGGGACATTCTACCTCTGAGCTACACCCCCAGTCCTATTTTTTTTATTGCGGTACTGGGGGTTGAACTCAGGGGCGTTCTACTTCCAAGATATACCCGCAGCCCTATTTTTTATTCTTTATTTTGAAACCGAGTCTCACTAAGTTGCGGAGTGCCTCACTAGGTAGCTGAGGCTGGCCGTGAACCCGGATCCTCCAGTCTCAGCCTCCCGAATGCTGGGATTACAAGCGTGCGCCACCACACCTGGCTTCCCCAGTCCTATTTTTTTATTCTTTATCTTGAAACAAGGTCTCACTAAGTTGTGGGAGGCCTTACTAAGTAGCTGAGGCTGGCCACGAACCTGGATCCTCTGGTCTCAGCCTCCCAAGTACTGGGATTACAAGCATGCACCACCACGCCTGGTTTCCCAATCCTCTTTAAAATTTTCATTTCTATGTGTGTGGTACTAAGGATTAAACCCAGGACGCTCTACCTCCAAGCTATACCTCTAGCCCTGTTTTACTTCTTTATTTTGAGTCTAAGTTGCTGAGGGCCTGGCAAAGTTGCTGAGGCTGGCCTTAAACAAACTGTGTTCCTCCTGTCTCAGCCTCCCATGTACTTAAGATTACAGGCATGCACCACCTTGCTAAGTTGCTGAAGCTGGCCTTGAACCTGTGATCCTCCGTCTCAGCCTCACAAGTACTGAGATTACAGGCATGAACCACCACACTCAGCCACACCCCAGAACTTTTTTTTTTTTTTTTTGGCAGTACTGGGGATTAAACTCAGGGGCATTCTACCTCTGAGCTACACGCCCTGCCCTATTTTTTATTCTTTACTTTGAAACAGGATCTCACTAAGTTGTGGAGGGCCTCACTAGGTACTGGAGGCTGGCTGAGAACCCGGATCCTCAGGTCTCAGCCTCCCAAATGCTGGGATTACAAATGTGTGCCACTACACCCGGCTCACAACCCGGATCCTCCGGTCTCAGCCTCCCAAATGCTAGGATTACAAGCGTGTGCCACCATGCCCGGATAACTCCAGAACTCTTGATGATTACCAGACCTTAATACTGCCCCAGATGGTCAGGGGTGACCCAAAACCACTAGAAAATTTTAAAACACAGATAAACAAAAAAATAATTAGAAAAAAAAAAAGAATTAACCTCAGCTGGGCCTGGTGACACATACCTGTCATCCCAGTACTTGGGAGGCTGAGACAGGAAGATCACAGGTTCAAAGTCAGCCTCAGCAATTTAGTGAGGCTCTCAGCAACTTGGCAAAATCTTGTTTCCAAATAAAAAATAAAAGCCGGGCATGGTGGCGCACGCTTGTAATCCCAGCATTCGGGAGGCTGAGACCGGAGGATACGGGTTCGCGGCCAGCCTCAGCTACCTAGTGAGGCACTCCACAACTTAGTGAGACTCGGTTTCAAAATAAAGAATAAAAAATAGGGCTGGGGGTATAGCTTGGAGGTAGAATGCCCCTGGGTTCCACCCCGAGTACCGCAAAAAAAAAAAAAAAAAAAAAAAAAAAAAAAATAGGGCTGGGGGTATAGCTCGGAGGTAGAATGCCCCTGGGTTCAATCCCCAGTACCGCAAAAAAAATAAAATAGGGCTGGGGGGGATAGCCTTGAGGTA
>PVLC010008972.1:0-55970 GCA_004027655.1 Graphiurus murinus | reverse complement strand
TGTGACTCGTGGTTTGGGGACAACTATCAGATATTTCAAAATTAATCCAATCCTCTGCTAAGGAACTAAAATGATTTGTTTTTAATGATGTAACTTCGACTTTGAAAAAGTAAATATTCCAATTGGCCATAGGGAAGAGAAATCTGAAGTCATACAAAATGCCCAATAGAACATGTTCTTGCTTCTATTTCTACCTGAGATTCTATTCCTTATTTGATGAGAAATCCTTGTATTTTTTTAAAAATACCTATTTCCCCTGGAGTTGGTTTCTGCAGCTGCAGCCAGGAATTCTAATTAATATGTTTTAATTTTGTGAATATTCTTTTTTTTTTTTTTTTTTGCGGTACTGGGGATTGAACTCAGGGGCATTCTACCTCCAAGCTATACCCCCAGCCCTATTTTGTATTCTTTATTTTGAAACCGAGTCTCACTAAGTTGCGGAGGGCCTCACTAGGTAGCTGAGGCTGGCCACGAACCCGGATCCTCCAGTCTCAGCCTCCCGAATGCTGGGATGACAAGCGTGCGCCACCACGCCCGGCGTTGTGAATATTCTTATTCCACGCTACCAACTGGTTAAACAACTGCTCTTGATTTGCCCATGATCACAGGCTTGGTTTCACAGCTCAGGGTTGGACACACCACAAGGGCTGCTCACTGCCTTTGTATTCTTGTGGCCAGCACCCCACATGGGGCTCTGCCTGTGCAGGGAAGGGGGCCTACATTCTGAGAGATCTGTTAGAATCAATTGCATGTCATTGATGACATTTGGGGAGAGTGAGTGTACTTCAGATTGGGTATAACATCTGGAAAAGGACTAAGATCTCTTCTAGGTGAGTTATACCAGGCAAGAAGGTGTCTCTATCAGTCAAAGAAGGAAGAAAAAAAAATCTCTAAAGTACATGTGTCCTGTTGGAGGGAGATATCCTTCCATTATTTCTGGATCTTCACTAGCAGTAATGGTTTGAAAATAGAATACCCCCTCAGCCCTCAATGAAAACAGAGTGGCAATGTTGGGAGCAGGGCTTGGTTATTCATTCTCTCTCTCTCTCTCTCTCTCTCTCTCTCTCTCTCTCTCTCTCTCCCTCCCTCCCTCCCTCTCCAAACTGCAAAGGATAGTCCCTGGAACTATCTCTGGATGGTGGCCTGGGATGGAAGAGTATGGCTGGAGAAGGTGGGTCCCTGGAGCTGTGGTTTTGGGGATTATATATGCTTCTTCCTCCTCTCGCTCTCTGTCTTGCTTCCAGCCTCCATGATGTGAGAGCGAAGCCTTCCTCTCCCTCTCTCTGCTTCCTATCACCATGCCCTGAGATCCATGGTCCCCGGCCTCACATGGACTGAACCCCCAAGTCTCCAAAATCCATAAGCAAATAAATCTTCCTTCCCCTAAATTGCATGGTCAGTCTTTGAGATTATAGCGGTGAGAATGCTGACTAAAATACTGGCTAAACAAACCTTCTTGGAGTACCTCTTGTGTTTGTGGAGGTATGGGGATGCAGAGATGGGTACAATCTGACCCTTGTATTTGTGGGTTTCACAGTTTAGTGGGAGTCACAGGCATAGAAACAACTGGCTGCAAGTCAATGTGATGAGTGGAAGAGGAGCACAGACAAGAGAGATTGGTTCCCTCTGGGTAGGGTAACAGAACCTCAGAGAAGGCAACATCTAAGCTGAGTTTTGAAGGATGAATAGGATAATTTAGAAGCAGATAAGGATAGGGGCAGGACAGAGATCTGGAAAGCCAGTGTGGCCATCAGTTCTCTAGTATCTACTTTTTTTCTTCCTCTATACTGTGTCCAGTTTTAACAGAATACAGCTAAATACTATCTCCCTTACTACTAGGTAGGGAAGCAGTTAAGTTCTGGCCAAGAGAAAATTAGAACTCCTGAGTCTTGCTCTTAATGAATGCCTAGCTGTGCATACAAATTACCAGTTAATAAGCTATTGCCAATTATCTGATCACTTAAAGAAATATGACAGAAGGGAATATAGGACTCAAACCAAGCCATAGAAGGAGTCAGTCCATAGTCTTCAATGCTAGAAACATATTTGTACCTATAAGGCAGTTTATATAGAGAGAAACTTCCTGACAGATCTTCCCTGCATAATGAAAGGAAGGAAGAGAAAATGAAATGCCATGTTCTACTTCTTCATGTATGCTGCCCCAGTTGGATCTCTTCTTGAGCCTCAGTTCAAGTACTCCTTCTTACAGGAAGGTTTGTCTGACCTTCCCAGGAAAGTGAGCTCCACCAGTTACGTGCTCTCTTTGTACTGTGCATTTCTCCAGGGAAATACCATATCCATCATTACCCACTATAGCACGTATTGCTTGTTGGCTTTTTTGATAGACTGTAAAGTCTATGAGCACAAAAACAATATTTTTCACATTTAATGCTATATCCCTAGACTCTAACACTGTTAATAAATATTTGTGGAAGGAGGAAGAATGGAAAAGAAGGAAAGAAAGGAAGAAAGGGACAAGAAATGAACAAACAAACTCAATTGCATCACCATAAAAGGTGATCAGAACCTCAAGAGAAAAGCTTCTCTAAGAAAGGAAGACACCCAGAGAGAATGAAGTTGCTGTGGCATACATCAACCTTCCCATCATCTCCTCAGGTAGGAATCTGGCTCCCAGGCAGGCCACCAAGGAGTAGCAACATCTTAGAGTAAAAGTGATATCTAAGGAGACTGCAAGACTTACTGAGGCCATTTAAACTGGGATACAGTGTCCTTTATTGTTGACTCTTCTTACTTCTTGGTCTCCTGGATAACAGGTCATTTCTGCCTATATGAATAGCTTAGATAGTTAGTTATCTGCTGAGGGAACTGTCCCTGTGGGACTTGGCACTTTGAATTTTACCTGAGAGAAACTCTCTAACAGTAAGCACAGCTTAACAAGGTGAGAGGTTTTAAGGAAGTCACTTTGTCCACTGAGCCTTGAAAGGGACTGATGGCCCTTAGTAAAAGAATACAAAAAAAAAAAAAAAAAAAGACTTCTGAGATTTGAGCAAAGGGCTACAGATGACAGTCTGAATGTAAGACAGGGAGATCTACACAAGTTTCCCCTTCCTGTCACAGAATTCTTGTCTACTACTTTGAGGTGTTTGGTACCGCACTATAGCCGACCCAAGGTACAGTGATTCCCCCTTAACCAGAGCCCAGTCAGAAATTGGATTCTATAAATTAATAAACACATATATGTTATTACTAATAATAGTAGTTGTGTCATCATCATCATCATCATACCTTTTTCCCTACTGTAGCTTTTAGTCTTTTTTACTTTCCTTTTTATTGTTTTCTTTCATCTTAACTTTTCTACCATATTCTTGGTGTGGAACAAGCTGCAGGAGGCATGGACAAGTGCCACCAAGGAAATATTTCAAAGAATCCACCATTGCTGTGATGTGTGCAGCACAGAGCCTCATTCTATTTTCTCATTAGATACCAAGGGCCAACCTAAACAATGGCAGGCTGATTGGACCCACGTTGATCCTGACTGAGACCACTGCTGCCGATATCTGGCTGTCAGTCTTCTTCAAAGGAGGCAAGTACCTCCACCAAACCCTCAATGAGACACATGTGGGCATCACTACTCTGTTGTCACCATGGGGCCCTCAGATTTACAGTACCTGATTTCTTTCTTTCTTTTTCTTTTTTTGTTGCGGTACTGGGGATTGAACCCAGGGGCATTCTACCTCTGAGCTACACCTCTAGTCCTAGTCCTATTTTTTTAATTCTTTATTTTGAAGCAGCATCTCACTACATTGCAGAGGGCCTCACTAAGTAGCTGAGGCTGGCTGCGAATCCGGATTCTCCTGTCTCAGCCTCCCAAGTACTGGGATTATAAGCGTGCACCACTATGCCCAGCTCAATACCTGATTTCTTGGTCTGCAAGAATCTCAATGAAATAACCAGGAATGGAAGAGTGGACAAGGGGTATTTCCTTTCCATACTTAACTGTATGAAAACTAGCTATACTTTTGAGTAGGTATAGGATATTCCAAACACACGTAGGGCTGTTTCCTTGATGCCCTAGCAGGGAACAGAGGTTACTGAAAAACCCCTCTGTTTCTGGCCTTGTTCCCTATATGTAGTTGGTGCTTAGAAAATGCTGAATGCATATGGAAGGAAAAAATTAATTTTTCTTGTCAACCAAGAAGATGCCTCATGATCTAGTTTCCTCTTGGAAAATGTTAAGAAAAAGGAAGTAAATTCACTCTTAGAAAAATCTATTTTGGTTTGTTTGACCTACCACATCCTTCCCTCAATGAAAGGGAACATGAAATGGAAAGGGACATTAGGAAATGAGAAGTGTGGGCTGAGCAAAGAAATTCTGGGCAATGACAAGGGCAAACAGAGTAGCTTACCGGCCAGAGAGCAGCAGGGACAGGCGGTTGATGGGCGTCTCGCCCTCCACGGCATAGGTCTGCTCTGTAGCCAGAGTCAGGACCTGCTCCTGGCAGCAGTAAACAATCTCCTTGTAGGTGTGCAGGGGCACCTGCAGGGGCAGCCATAGTGTCTTGTAGAGGAGGTCGAACTCCTCAGGGAGGGTGTCCACACGCAGCCGGTACACCAGGTGTGCCAGCTGGAGCAGGCAGGCCACTACCAGCAGGAAACTCCAAAGGACGATGTCTAGCCCACAGGCATGGAACCAGCCCCACAGCACGTAGCACAGGTACCCCGTACCCAGGAAGCCAAAAAGGTAGAAGCATCCGTACATCCCACTGCCCCCCATGAAGCCCAGGAGCAAGAAGCAGTTGGCCAGGTGGTAGACTGCCCCTTCCGGGTCCTGCTTCCAGCTAATGCACACCGGCCCCCGCCAGAGGAGCTGGCTCACCGTGCTGCTGTTAGTGCTCATCTTTGGGGCGCCTTGGAGTCTTGCTGGGCTCTGATACTGTCCCCACACAGGAAACTCAGGAAATTAATTGATCTGTCCTCCCAGGTGTCTTCTCATACCCGGCTTCTCACCAACTCTCCCTTTGCTAGCAGGAAAGCTTCTGGTGGCGCCGAGATTGAATGCCAGGACATGGGACACTTCATGGAGAATCTTAAAATGTTTTTTCCTTTTTCTCTCTCTCCCTCAGCAAGGCTCTGGCCCTCCCTGCAAAGCTCTGGCAAGCTTCCTTGACTCCAGGTTTCTTAGGGCAGTCTTTATATTTGGTACTTAGCCCCAAACCTAAGTTGTCCAGAGAGACAGAAGGACCAGGAGACTGAAAACTTCAGCAGCAAAGGATGAAGTGGCCACATCCTGCTCTCTGTTGTTCCCAAGCCGACTGAGGAGAGCCCAGCCTGGGAGGCACACTCATGTTCCATTTGGAATGCATTCTCTCTTGGCACCGGAAGAAAGGGTGACCCCGGAGGGATACCATGTTTGGAATTGGAATCTAAGAGGTACTGGCAGTGAGAAAAAACAGGCCAGGCACACAGGCAGGCTGGCAGATCACTTAGCATACCTCCCAGAGGACAAGATAAGATCTCAGGGCAAGAAAGGCGGGCAAGGAGGGACAAAGGAAAACTGAGCAAGCAGAACACTGTCCAGAGCTCCCTGTGGCAGGGCCAGAGGGCTCTTCCACGGCAGGGGATAGATACATCAAAAGAGGAGAGTATGGGGGTATTATCAGAAAAAGTCCTATCAGTGAACACTGGAAAACGCCTTGAAAGTTTTATCAAGTCACACTGCAAATATCATTAGACATTAGACATCCATTCAACAAAGGTAGCTCTGTAAGGCAGCTTTTCGAATTTTCAGTGCACTCTCCCCTGCATATATGTGGGTCTAGTATTAGTTAATATATGGTAATACATTGCCCAAACATTACTCCACCCAACCCAATATTTTCAATTATAACTATTAAATACCCAATAAGGGCTGGACCTAAAATTAGGGGTTTTTTAAATGTACTTAGTCATCACAATCCCTCTAGAGCTGAAAGAAACTAAAGTTCTGAGAGGTAATGCATTCCTACGAGTAAATGACAGAGCTAGGACTTGAACCCAAGACTATCAGACCCAAAACTATGCCAAGTGGTTTGCACAAGTGGACAAAGGACTAGATCTGCATCTCCCAACCCCATACTCCAGTGAAATCTGATGCCATCCAAGGAACTTCCGTTGAATCTGGGGACCTACTTTGGGCTGCCAAGAAATAAATCTGGAATGTGCAAACATTAGAAATGTGACTCTGGTTTCCAAAGGACTCCTTCAATCTCTGGGGTTGGCAGTACCATTGGATACTATTCTTTGGCTAATATGGGTAACGGTTAGTAGTACCATTACTCTTATTGCCCCAGTACAGGTGGAGTGCTCAATAATCTCCAAGAACTATCCAAGTGCTCAATTCATAGGGACTTTCACTATACTGTTGTAATCTAACAATAAGGAGAAATGAGAAATTGTCAAATAGGCTGAGTTGAAGTTTTCGGCTCAACAAGTAGACTGAGTGCCTACTATGAGCCAAGTTTCACTCTGATAAGGAAAGAGACCTCAAGAAACAATGGCCATTCAGTGTGTGGAGCACAATAAACTGCTTTAATTTTGAAGAACAGTGGCAGCCTAGGAGGACTGTGGTATTGGGCACGGAAGACAGGAGAGCTAGTATTCGATTTGAGGCAGGGGTTGTGGTCAGCAGCAGGACAACAGCATTGCCGGTGGTGAGACTGGAGAAGCATGGGTGCAGAGGTGTGAACATGTCTGGCTTGTTGAAGGAAGCCAGCTTTTAAAATCCAACTGACCAATGAATGTGTATCATACTTTACTCTTTCTAACATTAAGGGTGGGAGGAGAAAAAAACCAAGTGGTAAAGGAAAAGGCTTGAAGAAATGCCCCCAAGCTTCCTTACGGCAGCAATTTGGACCTGTGATATCATTTGAACGGTGGAATTTGGAGGTTTCCATATGCTGCTTTTATGTCACTTGTCTGTCTCCCAACCAACCCGCCACTTTACCAGGCAGCAGCTGCTCAGCTGACCACCTCAGTTACGTACCCCCTGAGCTTCCAGGGTAGGTGTCCCTGCCAGCTGTGAGCAGGGAAATCAGAGCACAGAAACAGAGAAGCAACCAGGGTTCTACCTGATAGAATTTCAAAGCAGGTCATCTTTCTCAGAAAGCCTGCCTCATAGGGTTGGCCCTGACCTTTTAAAGAGATAGGCAGACCAGTTTACCTGCCCACCACCCAAGTTGAGCTCAGCCTGCATCCCTGTCAATCTGCATGTGTATATCTGAGCAGAGGGCACTACCATTTACCAAGCACCTTCGGTTTCAAGTCATCCCAAGATACCTATTTTTTTTTTAATGGAAAAAATAGGATTAGAGGCCAAGGAACTTGCCCAAGGTCACAGAACTAGTATGTGAACAGAGATTAAAGCTTAGGTCAGTGTGAGTCTGAATTATATATTTTCTGTGCTATACCATCCTACCATGTACTTTGAGGAGTTTTTATGTATTGATATACATTTACCACTACAGGGGCTTTGAGTATGCTGCTGGGGTGGCATACATGTCAGAGAACCATGAATGCAGTGATAGTGACATTGATGCCCATAGGACATCAATGTGATCAGAATAGAATGGAACATTGCATCTTGTTTTAAACCTAGCTTTGGTAGAAGAGGAAAGAAAAATTTATTATGTGTCAAAATGGTATATTTTTATAAAGAAATCACAAATATGCAAGCAGAAGTATAGTAGAAAACATTTCAGGTAGGAAAAAAAGGAAAGAAATGGAAGTCATATCATCTGTTGATTCAATTCAGGAAACATTCATTCAGTACAAAGTGTGTGTGCTGGTAACAGAAGATATAAAGACAAACAAGATAATTACCACCTTCAAGGAGCTTTTTACCTGGTGGGGGAGCCTGACCCCCCCCCCCAAAAAAAAAACCCTGCAGTCCCATAAACTAAGTAGACTCAGAGTTCGAAGGAGAAATGCTGATGAAGTACAAAGAATTCAGGGAACACATTCCAGGGAGGGTGACATTTAAGCTGGTCTAAAAAGATGAGTAGGTGTTCCCCAGCTAGGTGGGAGCATTCCAGGAAGGGGAAACAGAATGTGAAGTCAAGCCCAGAAATAAAATAAAAACACATGGTGTATGCTAGTAACAGAGAACAAACAGCTCGTCACAGGAGAATCCAGAGGTGCAGCAGGACACAAGGCAGGAGAGGCAGGCTAAATTGCCTCCCAAGTGTGGTCATGAACTAAGGCTGGTCTCCCAACTGCTGGTTACCAGCCCATGCTGAGATAAAGACAAAAATGAAGTGTTTAGACATTTTTGTAGCATTTTGACAAAGAAACTTAGTCTTTGGGTTTAGTAATAAAAACCTTGGGCTTGTACAGTGTCTTCTTAAATTGCATGTTAATTTTTTTTCATTTTCCTACTATGGGTCTGTGATAAAATAGAAAAAAGCTAGTTCTTCACCACATGTAGTTTGAAAAACACTGGACTTGAAATTAATGTTTTTCTAATATAGATATTAAAACAGAACAGAGACATGATTTTAGGCTTTGGACACATATAGCCAGTAAATCTTAAAGATATATGTTATTTTTCCATAGCCATTTGCCTTTTTAGTTTATGGAATTTTTTTTTTTTTTTGTAATGGTTCTGGGGATTGAACCCAGGGACATTCTACCTCTGAATAATGCCCCCAGCCCTTTTTTATTTCTTTGAGACAGGGTCTCACTAGGTTGCTGAGAGCCTCACTAAATTGCTGAGGCCAGCTTTTAATCTGTGATCCTCCTGTCTCAGCCTCCCAAGTACTGAGATTATAGGCGTGTGCCACCAAGCCCAACTTGTTTATGGAACTCTTGCTTGGGCACTATGTTAAGGAAGGTGGGCTTCACCCCAGCTGCTGGGATCTGAATGACAATGGGTAAAGGCCAGTCATTGCCTCAAAGGCTTACAGATAGTGGATAGCGTGACCAAAGGGATGGAAGAGAAAGCATGCAAGGGAGCTCCTGGGGGAAAGTACCTGGTAGACAAGAGGGAAGGCCTTTCATCCAACTTGAATACAGTTGTGTGATGATGTAACACTCTAAAGTTACCATGGCCATGAAATAGGATATGTCTAAGCATGAGAAAGACAAACAGCAGAAAAACAGAAGTCTAGTTTCCTGAAAGTATCACAGAACCACTGTCACAAATCTAAACCTGTCAATCTCCAGACTTCATGATATGAATAAATGACGTTTTTATTCCTGTCAGTGCAGCTGTTTTGTAGTTTATATTCTTATACTCACCATGCTATCAAGTCTTTGAGAGCAGAGTCCGTATCTTACTGTTTGTGCACTCTTAGCACACAATTAGCATATAGTGTGCCATCAGTAAATGTTGAACCAAACAGCCTCTCATTTCTTTGAAGACAGAATGTATGTCTGATTCACACACAAATACTCAATACCTAGGGCCATTCATGCACATAATCAGGCTTGGCTAAGTCCGTATTAAATAAATACACAACTACTAATATGTGATACTTAGACACCTCATATAGATGGCAAAGAACATTGGGCTTGTACTCTAATGACCTAGACTCACATCTAGGTCACTGGCTATTTGACCAGGGTGATTCCCTTAGCCTCTCTGAGCACCTGCAAGATGGAGATTGTAGTTTCTCCGTCCGCCTCTTATCAGACCTGTGAAGGTATAATAATCCTAGGCTAGGTCTCGCCTTGGGACATGATCCTATTTTGAGTCAAACATTTCAAGATTACACAAAGTAACTATTGGAGACAATGTGTCAATATATCTATACTGCATTTAGGAATTTTTATGTATAATAGACATAGCAGAGAGGTATTAGAATGTGGCTGTCACAAGGAGGCCAAGTTCTTCATTGTTCAAATTACTGTGGTAATGTCTTTTAACACTACTGAAATACTGCATATCATCTTTGGGAAGGCTTAAACACTTGGGAAGGTGTTATAGATTGACTGTCCCCTGAAGAGCTCATGTATTAACATTCAGTATTAAGTCATGATTTATAATCTGTGATGGATTTACCAAGGCCGGGGTGGTAACCTAGGCTGGTGGGGTGTGGTTGGGGTGGGTCCCTGGTGGTGTGGCCCTAGGAACATGTTTTTGTCTTGGAATCCCCTTGTTTGCTCTCTTGCTGCTGGCCTCCATGATGTGAGAGCAGAGCCTTACTCTCCCCCTTTGCTTCCCACCGCCATGCCCTGAGATCCACAGACCCTGGCCTCACATGGGCTAAACCCAAACTCTCTAAGAAGCTGTGAGCAAATAAATGTTCCTTCTTCTAAGCTGTACGATCGGTCATATTTTTTTTTTTTTTTTTTTTTTTTGCGGTACTGGGGATTGAACTCAGGGGCATTCTACCTCCGAGCCCTATTTTTTATTCTTTATTTTGAAACCGAGTCTCACTAAGTTGCGGAGTGCCTCACTAGGTAGCTGAGGCTGGCCGCGAACCTGGATCCTCCGGTGTCAGCCTCCCGAATGCTGGGATTACAAGCGTGCGCCACCACGCCCGGCTCTGATCGGTCATTTTGGATTAAAGCAATGAGAAAGTTGACTGAGATAGAGGATTGGCAGAGGTTATTGTCAGATGTATTTTCAACTGCAGCAGAGGTCAAGAAGGGAGCGTTAGTTCCTTTACAGATAAGTATATCAAACTGGCAAGTTAGGAAAAAAAAAATCAACATGGTGCTAAGAGCTGAGGGAAACAGGCATCCTCATACACTAACAGGCAAATAGACACCTCCTTTTTTTTTTTTTTTTTGCCATACTAGGAATTGAACCCAGGGGCATTCTACCTCTGAGCTACACCCCTAGCCCTATTTTTTAATTTTTTATTTTGAAACAGGGTCTCACTAAGTTGCAGAGGGCCTCACAAAGTAGCTGAGGCTGGCCATGAACCTTCGATCCTCCTGTCTCAGCCTCCTGAGTACTGGGATTACAAGTGTGCACCACATCCCCAGCTTGGACACCTCCTTTCCAGAGATCAAATAGGCAATACTCAACCAAAGCCTTGAAAATAAGTATAGTCTCTGGTCAACCCTTAGCTGAATGATTAGCAAAGGACATTTGTAAAGACTTTCCTATAGTCTTTCACCGTGGTGGCATGGAGCTATCAAAGGGTATAAAAAGTATAAAGTGTGTATACATACAGGTCAACAGGAAGCTTGATGGGTATGATGGCACATGCCTGTAATCTCAGTACATGGGAGGCTGAGAGGAGGACAGCAGGTACGTAGCCACCCTCAGCAACCTAGGGAGACCCTATTTCAAAAACAAAAAAATAAAAAGGGCTGGGGTATAGCTCGGAGGGAGAATGCTCCCGGGTTCTCCCTAGTATCATAAATACATAAATAAATGAGAGCTTTAGTTCCTTTATAGATAAGCATGTCAACATAAAGAAAGTCACCAAAAAGTCCTACTGTAGAGTGGTGAGATTTCAACTTTGTATTTCCATAAAACCAGCCAAAATAAGAAAATTTAAAAATCAGAATTTAGTGATCTGATACACAAATCCTATCCCCCAACTGAGATGTATTTCCCAGAGGAGCATCTGACATGTAGCAGGCATTCTAAAAAAATTTTTGGTTAAATTATGGTAAACCACAGAATGAATTTATACATAGCCAATAAAAATGACACTGTAGAACTATACTCATTGGTGTTAAATTTATTAAGGGGAAAAGACAATTCATATTATAATCTCATTAAAAATAAGTAGCATAAGCCATATTTGGTGGTACATGCCTGTAATCTCACTACTTGGGAGGCTAGACAAGAGGACAACAAGACCAGCTTCAGCAACTTAGTGAGCCAGTTTCAAAATAAAAAATAAAAAGGGCTGGGGGTGCAGCTCAGTGGTAGAGGGCCCCTAAGTTCTATCCTTAGTACTGTGAAAGAAAAGAAAGAAGCAAGCATAAAAATAATCTCATTTTTGTTTTAAGAAACGGATAAATGTATAGGAAAACTCCGGAAGTCTAGCATGGGTGAGGCTCTGAGTTTGATTCCCAGCAGCACAGGAAAAAAAAAAAAAAAAGAAATCTAAAAATAAAAAATAACTCCTGAATGAGATGATATCACTACCACATTAATTCTGAATTAGTAAGGGGTATTTATTCTTACTTCCATGTACCCAATTTTAGAGATTTCATTTGTTGGGAGAAATATCTGTTTTCTCCTAACAACAAATAGTTCCCAGAATGACACTGTAACAAAAACAAAAGAAATTTTTGTCACGAGATTTCCTACTATATTCTTTAAGGAGAAAACAATAAAAAGCTATGTGAGTACGTGAGAAACATACATACACAAAAACACACCTGAAGATCTCTGATCAGGGCATTTTCTTTACTTTTTTTTTTAATAAGTTAAAAATACTTTATCCACTTATCAAAGAACTTGCAAAAATGATTTAATCTTCTTCATTCTTCAGGGATTATTCACTCACAGAGCAGGCAACCTACAGAAAAGATTTATTTTAATAAGTCAGATTTCAAACATCAAGCCAGACCTATGAATTAGGGACTTAAGACCACTAGAAATGAATGCCTGAGTCAACTATTATTAACTAATTGACACAATTATTCTAAATCAGTAACAAAATAAAGATATATTTTAAAATTCTAGTTTACCCTAACTAAAAAATCCCTGAAACTGTTCAATTTATTACATTGCTTACTCTTTAGAAGCTTTTGTTGCAATGGAAACAATAAATATGTTTTCTCAACAATATCATTCAAAAAAGGCTAAGACATTTTATTTTTATAGGTATTCAACAAAAGAGACTGATTCAAGAATGGCTGGCAAAAATCCACAAAGTGGAAGGTAGAAGGTCATCTTAGTACACAAGGCACTTCCTGTGGAAAATTACTCACTTAATCCCAAGGGCAAAAAAGGGCAACCCTTTAAAATCCAGTTGGAAGGATCAAAAAGGGAGAGTAGCAGAGGATAGGGTTACTGTTCTGGTCTGGCAGTATCAGGTTTCTCCCCACATATCTCACCTATTATCCCCAACCCCGGTCCCTACCCCAGAAGATGGAGGAACAATCCTAAAAAGGTAATCAGCTAGACAACTCTTCAAGTCTAATGCAAGTACTTTCCTTATCTAGCTGCTGCCTTCATATGGTTTAGAAAAGAAGATTAGCCCCTTCAAGACACAGACATCTCAACTTTTTTCTAAAAAGCTCAAAGAATACATTTTAAGGCAAGGTTTGGGCAGAAAAAACAACCAAAAATAAAGCCATTTAACATTTCAGTAATAGCACTGTTACCTCTTTGCTACTGACTGCATATGCATCAGAAGGGGCTACCTCATGAAAGCCCCTGGGTATAAGAATGTAAACCTCTTACTTGGCTCCCCAGTTGAATGGGGGGGGGGGGCTATATTCCCAGTCCTAAAACTGACCTATTTTAAACACAACTATTAAGTTCAGTTAAACTTAATATATTCTGAGTATCACCACTACTCAATGCCAGTCCTTTAATTTGAATTTATACTCCAAACTGGTTCACTGT
This sequence comes from Graphiurus murinus, assembly GCA_004027655.1. NCBI lineage: Eukaryota > Metazoa > Chordata > Mammalia > Rodentia > Gliridae > Graphiurus > Graphiurus murinus. Next base: position 42,490 of record PVLC010008972.1, on the reverse strand, counting down.
GGTTTTTTGTCTTGCTTTTGTGGGTTTTTTTTTTGTTTTTTTTTTGACTCCTTAAGGCTGAAAGACACTAGCCACCCATTTTCTGACATTTATAATCAGGTTCCAGCTATAAAGAAGAACAAAATCATGTCACTTGCAGGGAAATGGATGAAACTGGAAAACATAATGTTAAGTGAGATTAGTCAGTCACAAAAAGTAAAAAATCGTATGCTCTCCCTAATATGCAGAAGCTAGGGAGAAAATGGGACATAAGAGGGACTCCAAATGAAGAAGGAGAAACCTTAGGTGAGCAAAGAAGGTGATTTAACTGAAGGTGATGGGGGGGGGGGCAGGGGCAGGCACAGAAACATGATGTACTTTCACAAATATATCAAAGTCAATCACTAAACTGAACCTGAGGAGGGAGGGCGAGGGAGTGGGGAGGGAATTGGGGAATGGTTAAATGAGAAATGTGTGCATGTATTCCTTTACCAGCTTGTATCTAACAAAGATGTATGATTACAATGCAACAATTAAAAAATTTAAAAAAAAAAAAAAAAGAGTAGTGCATCTGAAAACCACCTAGGAGTTTCTGAGTCAAAAGGTGCCGGCCAGGGCCCAGGAATTGTGAATTTTGGAAAATGTTCTTCAGGTACTTTTGAAGTACACATCAGGTAAGAACCACTGGCTGAATGTACTTTCTTTTGTAGAAAATATGAGCACTGTAATAGACTTATTTTCAATCTATCAAGTTCAAGGTACAATTAAGATCTAGTTTATTTGGAATAACATTAAAATCCAGAGGTTTTTATGTTAAGAAATTTTTATGTCAGGCATGGTGGCTTAGACAGGAGGATCACAGGTAGGGGATAGCCTCAGCAAGTAGTAAGACTCTTATCAACATAGTGAGACCCTATTTCAAAATAAAAATAAAAAATAGGGCTGGGGGTATAGCTTGGAGGTAGAATGCCCCTGGGTTCAATCCCCAGTACCACCCAAAAAAAAAAAAAAAGCAGAAAGAAATTAATTTCCATGATCACTGCTGAAAAGATCTAAGTTTGCAAAATATTCTTCCTTTGAAGCTACTCGGAAAAACACAGTCTAGCAGGGTGTAGTGACACACGCTTGTAATCCCAGTACTTGGCAGGCTGAGACTGGAGGATCCGAGTTCGCAGCCAGCCTCACTTACTTAGTGAGGCTCTCCACAACTTAGTGAGACCCTGTTTCAAAATAAAGAATAAAAAAATAGGGCTGGGGGTATAGCTTGGGGGTAGAATGCCCCTGGGTTCAATCTCCAGTACTGCAGAAAAAGAAAAATACAGTCTAATAGTCTGAGAGATATTAACTTAGTTCAGTTCAGTTTATCTGAAAGCAGTCCCAATAGTTTACACAACTGGCTAAGAAGAGAGAATATGAACAAGGAAGCCATATACAAATGTTGATGTTCTGTGTCTTTAAAAGTACTTAGTAGATACATTTTCTAAGAACACACTGCCCCAAATTTACTTATTTTTCCAAATAATTCACTATGTGAATTATTCACTTAATCATCTAGACTAACCACTTAAATATATGTGTACATAGTCAGATTTACCACGTTGTATGTTAAGATGACAAAATACACTATGGTCCTCTCCAAATGAAAAAAGCTAAGTCTAGAGAGGATTCATGTCATGAAAGTTAAAAACAGCTAAAGTGAAAAACATGCTAAACTAGACCTCAACAAAGTCAAATAAAGTCTCAGGATTTTCAGCCTAGACTGGTTCCCACCACACAGATATCTTATCAGCTATAAGCAAGTTTCTTATCCCTCCTTTTTTAGACCTCAAAGAGGACTGGCATATATGAAATTCCAAAGAGTCAGCAAAGAGGTGAAAGGGAAAGAAACCAGGCTCTCCTTTACTACTAAACCGATCTGTGGCTCTGGCGTTACCTCTCAGCTATCACTAAGAAGTTACAGTGTCAAGGTGGTGTGGATGTTAGGGGAGGGGTGCACACCTGAAGGTGTCTGCCTGAAGACCAAGGTTCCAGTTTTGACCTTGCTTAGCCCACCCCAGGAGTCCTTTCCTAATTATAAGCCTTCATATACTCATTTATTCATTTAATTAAAAACTTTTTTATTGAGCATCTATGTGCCAGGCAGTGCTATACGTGCTGGGGAACCTGACAATAAAACAGAAAATTCCTACTAATATGCAGGTGATAGTATTAAAAGTAGAGTAGCCACTAGCCACATGTGACTATTAATTTTTTTTTTTTTTTTTTGGTACTGGAGATTGAACCCAGGGGCATTCTACCTATACCCCTAGCCCTATTTTTATTTTGAAACAGGGTCTTGCTAGGCTGATGAGAGTCTACTTGCTGAGACTGTCCTCAAACCTGCTATCCTCCTGTCTCAGCCTCCCAAGTACTGCGATTACAGGCGTGCGCCACCATGGCCAGCTTACCAAAATTTTTAAAAACCAGCTGAGTGAGGTGGTGCATGCTTGTAATTCCAGTACTTGGGAGGCTGAGACAGGAGGATTGCAGGTTCGAAGATAGTCTCAACAATTTAGTGAGGCCCTCAGCAACTTAGTGAGACCCTGTTTCCAAATAAAAAATAAAAATAGGGCTGGGGAGTATAGCTCAGGTAGATGCCTCTGGGTTCCAGCCCCAGTACCACCAAAAAAAAAAAAAATTAAAAACTAAAAATTTAGTACCTCAGTCTAGCCACAATTCAGAGCACTCATTTCACATATGGCTAGTGGCTACCATACTAGAGAGTGCAGATACAAAACATTTCCCATCGTGGCAGGAAGTTCTACTCAATGGGGCTGGGATAGAGTTGGGCAAGGGATGCCAGTTCACATGAAGTGTTGAGGAAAAGCCTTTTTAATATGGAAACTTTTGAATAGAGACCTGAATGAAGTTGAGGAGTTAGTAAAGTCAGAGCTTCCAAACAAAAGGAAATCATTTATTTGTGGTATTGTTAGATACACATCACGGAAGGTTCCTTTCATTTTAGATTCAAGCCGGGTGTAGTGGCACACATTTGTAATCTTAGTACTTGGGAAACTGAGACAGGAGGATTGTAGGTTCATGGTCAGCCTTAGCAAATTAACAAGGCCCTCTGCAACTTAGACCCCATTTCAAAATTAAAAAAAAAAAAATAGGACTGGGGGTGTCGCTCAGAGATAGAATGCCTTTGGGTTCAATCCCCAGCACTACCAAAAAAAAAAAGTTGATTTCAAAATTTATCAAAAAATGGTCTGTTTTAGTTTTTTTAGAATAAAGCATGGTACAAAAGAAACACCAACAATTCCATTTTCGTTTGTAGGAAGTAATACTTCCATTTACTGAAGATCCACATCAGAAACAAGAAATGCAGAACATTTTCTGTTTAGTTCCTTTAACTTGGAAAATAGAATATTTTTAACTTCCTACAGCCATGAGTTCCTCTCACTCTAACTAACACTAAAGGCTTTTGTCAAACCCATTCTTGAAACCTTATATACTCCCCTTCTCAAATTCACTGAATGCTTCTCAAGTCACTAGCATCATTTACTCCTCACGCTGGATTACCCTGGTGAACTTCCTTTCAGACAGAACGTTGGCCAATAGCTGCTGAATTTGTAAAGTAATACACAAATTTAAAACAACATGCTTACCATTTCATATCTTAAATCCCAGAGCTCTCATGCACTCCTTGTGGGCCTCAATTAGATGTCCACAGTGTTCTTCTCCTTTCTCAATAATGCTGTAACACAAAATGTGCTTGTTATCTAACAAAGCAGGTACTCAGCACACTGGTAAGTAAGCATATATGGTAGTGATAGGGAGTGAGGCAGAACATCAAAATGATGGAATATAGCTGGAGTTTTAAAAAATGCTATTATACCAAACTTAATGTTTGTGATAGTTCCATACTACTAAAGTATGCCATAGACTAGTTCTTTAGGGGATTCTGATTAGGAGAAATTAAGCCTACCAAGTATTGCCTTTGGTCCATATCCAAAGAATAACACTGCTCTATCATGAAATAAACTAGATATTTAAGTTAAATGAAGGTCAAAGAAAAGAGCTTAATTTTTTTTCCTATCATGACAGAGGAATTAACTTTCTTTTTCTACTCTACATTCAAATACACCTAACTATATATACTTCTAATTAGGAACTCAATAACATAAACATCAAAAAAGATCTGTTAAGCTGGGAGTGGTGGCACAGGCTTGAAATTCCAGTACTTTGGAAGCTGAGAGAGAATAACTGCAGGTTCAAGAGCAGCTGCAGCAATTTAGTGAGGTCCTCTGCAACTTAGTGAAACCTTGTTTCAAAATAAAAAATAAAATAGGGCTGGGGGTGTAGCTCACAAGTAGGCCCCTGGATTCAATCCCCAGTATCAATCAATCAATAAATAAAATCTGGTAGCCAGGGATAGTAAAATAAATACCCCTTGTGATGATTAAAGAACTTTTCACTTGTAAAATCCACAAAGTAAAGATTAGGACCACACAGATTTATTTCTAGGGCCTAAAAATGTCATTTGAGCAGGTAATCAAGTTAGGCCAAATTAAATTACAAGAAAAAACTGACTCCTAACTACAGATATTTAAGAAGCCATAGCAGTCTAAAATGATCCATGCAAAAGGGAAGGAATTTAAAGAAGAAAGTAGGTTTCCCTTTCATCAAAATATTTCCCATTCTTCAATAGCTCCAGGATTGCCTGCAACTAGAAGAGTGATTGAGTAGTATAGTTAAGCTCCTTATGAGAGATAATCGTTAGCACTCAATGCCCACTTACGAATAGTATATAGGCACTTGATGAGACTTGTATCATTAGGCCTTACAGTAGTCCTGGAGGCAGAAACATTAGGCTCATTTTACAGGCACATGAGGCACACATGTTTAAAATGTGCTCAAGGTCATCAAGTTGTTGAATCAGGATTCAAGCCCTGATTGTATTCCAAGTTCTTAATCATGATGCCTAAGGTTCCATAAACACTTACTGTTTCCACTGGAGTAATTTCGGTATCAGACTGCAGTCTTTCAATTTACAATTTGTAAAGTACTAGTATTGATAAAAGCACTGAACTTCTACTCTCTTATAATCCCATTATACCAATAATGATTTCTCTACTTTTTCTATCTACTATTCCTACACTTCGTGAGGAAAAAAGGAATAGAAGGTGGGGGTACATTCATTCACAATATCTACGGATTCCTAATGAGTACTATTCTACAATAGGGGCTATATAAAATGAAAACAAACAAAACCTTTGGTGAATTGATAATCCAGATGAACTATTCTGAATATTATACTGTTACCTATCGTATAGGCTGGTTGATTTTTAACTTTTGGTTGCCTTAGAAGTGTTGAAGAGGGTTCGAACCCTTCATAACTGTAAGGAATATACTCTATGTCCCTCTACCTCTACATTTTGGGAGAAATCCTTAGAAATTACTAGAAATTTTTACTTTTTGTTTCCTGCCAATTCTATCAGAGCCCTTAGCACATTATAGCAAGCACTGGTATATTATCTCCATATATTTTAAGTTCCTCTTAATCAGGCAGCATTTTTGTGCATTTCCACAACTTAGGACCTAACGCACTACTTAACACGTATAAGACTCAAAAACCATTTGTAGAAAGGAAGAAATGAGTGACTTGAGCTTGGGACGTATGTGACCTCTCTCCTCTTCCTCTCATTTCATCCTTCCTCAGGACTGCGCAGGGGGCTCCGCGAACACTACGCGGATCGTAAAACCTCAGGGCCCTTTGATCTAGGGTGCCGCACGGCGAGGGGAGGGAAGAGGCTGCGGAAGGCGGCGGCTGCCGAGCGCCGGCCGCACACTGACCAGGCATCGCGCGCCTTCTTGGTCTCTGGGCAGGCGCAGCAGGGCTTCAGCGGCTTCTTCTCCTGAGCCTCAGTCGGGGCAGGACTCGCGGCCGCCAGACTTGGCATCTTTCACGCCGAAAGCAGCTACCAGCCTACGCAGCCTGAACACTCGGGAGCCTCCGATTCGTCCTCAGCCACTTCCGCAGTCGCCCCAAAGAGAACAGGAAGTCCCGCCTCTTTCGGACGACCAGGGGCGGGGGGGGGAGGATTAAGAGGAGCGCGTGCGCAGAAGAAGAGAGATTAGGGCCTTCCGTGAGGGCGCCGTCTCGGCGCATGCGCAGAGACCCGCGCAAAGGTCACGGTGTAAGTCAATTTGGAGGATTCCTAAAGGCTGACCGCAGCAAGACGGCTGCGAGTCCTCTCAAGCCGTCTAATCCCCACGAAACTGAAGCCCAAGAAGATGAAGCGTCTTGTCCAAGTTAAACTAGAGGAACCGCTAGTGAAAGCCAGTTCCATTGAGTAACAGATTCGTTTCCCCACCATGCTGGGGCATATCTGCTTTCTTCCTCCACACCTGCCTGGTCTGATGGCCTTTCCTGTTTCTCACTGATCTAATTATAAATGAGTAGTAAAAAGCCGGGCCTGATCCGGGCGTGGTGGTGCACGCTTGTAAACCCAGTACTTGGGAGGCTGAGACAGGAGGATCACAGGTTCGAAGCCAGCCTTGGCAACTTAGCTAGGCCCTCCACAGCGGGACTCTGTTTCAGAATAAAGAAGGGCAGGGGTTTGTAGCCTGGGTTCAAATCCCAGTAGCAAAATAAATATAGATTAGATAAATGATAGAAAAGACATTCGAACAATGCAGTCCACATATGTGTGTTTGGGGGGGGGGACCTCTAACCTTTACCTCCCCTCAACACGCACATTAAATCCTCAACTAATTTGTGTTTATAGCTCCCCTCTGGTCTCTCTGAATTGATCAATCATATTTGTTAATGTGCCAACCGATAAGTGAAAAATACCTTAGTAGTTCTTGAATTCAGTTAGTTTATTGGTGCCCACATTATTTACAATAGAATGAATTTTTTTTTTTCTGTAGAGATTGTAGAAAAAATGAATGAATTCACTTTGAAGGGCTAGGGATTAAATCTAGGGTGTTCTACCTCCCCGCTAACACCACCAGCCCTTTTTAGTGTGTGTGTGTGTGTGTGTGTGTGTGTGTGTGTGTGTGTGTTACTGGGGATCAAACCCAGAGGCTTTTACCTCCAAGCTACACCCCCAGACCTATTTATTTATTTATTGCGGTTCTGGGCATTCTACCTCTGAGCTACACCCCCAGCCCTATTTTTAATTTTTTATTTTGAAACAGGGTCTCACTAAGTTGTAGAGGGCCTCACCTAAGTAGCTGAGGCTGGCTGGGAACCTGCAATCCTCCTGTCTCAGCCTCCCAAGTACTGGGATTACAAGCATGCACTATCACACCCGGCTTAATTTTTTTTAAATTTTAAAACAGTGTCTTGCTAAGTTGCTGAGAGTCTCACTGCATTGCTGAGGCTGTCCTCAAATCTGTGATCTTCCTGTCTCAACCTCCCAAATACTGGGATTAGAGGCATACGCCACCATTCTCGGCTCAGAATTCACTTTAAAGCAAGACTTCAAGGCATTAAAAACTACTTGGTAATAGATCATTTGAGTTCTCAAACTTGTAGTACCACCTAACCAAAGTTTGTTTCTATTTTCAGAAAATTGATAACATATGCCTGCAAACTGATGCTGCAAAAGAATAATTTCTATAGTGTATTTTTCAAACTATTAGAACCATCGCCACTTTTTTATCTGAAACTTAAACATGACTCTTATTTCATTGTAGATTATGTGTTTACTAATACAACATTGTACCCTGATGTTCTCCTAACTTCACTTTCATCCACTATTATAATTCCTTTGAACTAAGTGTTCATTTGTATTGTTTAAAATCTTACTACTCAAATACTGCTTCTGGGACTAGCAACATCAACATTACTTGGAAACAATATACAATAAATGTGGTTCAACAAATCATTGAAGAATAGAAAATAGGCAACCATCTGGAGAAAATTAAACTCTACCTCAAAAGGAAGGGCTCCATATGCAGTAAAAGCCTACATGTAAAAGGTCAAACTAAGAAGTGAACAGTAGATAGTGGAAAAGCATGTATTAATACTAAGGTGGGAAAATCACATATTTTAAATTTCAAAAGTACATTGTAAATAAAAAGTATTGATGAAGTTAATCACACCAAAATAAAGGCTTGGAGTTTTACTTAGGACACTATAGACAAAGTTAACAAATAAATGACAAATTAGGGACAATATTGGACATATCTAAGTAGCTGTAAATGTTTTAATTAAAAGAATTTAAAGTGCTCACTTAGAATGTATAATTACTTAAAACAACACAATCTTTAGCCATAGTAGCTTCCACATATATATTCACAAACTCAGCACTTCCATTAAAAAAATATATATATATATATGGCTGTTGAGTTTGTGAATCATCATTTAATCACCACAGTTGAAATTATTATCTACATTTACTGTGTTTGTTTTTTGATGCTGAGGATCAAACCCAGAGACTGGCCTATACTAGGCAAGAGCTCTACCACTGAGCTATTCTCCCCAGGTTTATCTACAATTATGATGAGAAAAAAAACGAGGTTAAAAAATGTGCATGATTTCTTCAAGGTCACATAACTTGTAAGTGGCAGTCTTGAGGCTCAATATCATCTTCCTGTGTTCTATTTACTATCCCACTTAATTTGTCTAAATGCAGTGAATACTTTTTTTAAAAAATTAATCACTAAGCCAGGCGTGGTGATGCACGCTTGTAATCCCAGCATTTGGGAGGCTGAGACCAGAGGACCCAGGTTCGCAGCCAGCCTCAGCTACTTAGTGAGGTCCTCAGCAACTTAGTGAGACCCTGTTTCAAAATAAAGAATAAAAAATAGGACTGGGGGTGTAGCTCGGAGGTAGAATGCCCCTGGGTTCAATCCCCAGTACCACACACACAAAAAGACTGATCAGCTTTTGTGCAGCTGACAAAAGATTTTTCCCCATTCTCCTTCCCTGAGTCAGTGGAGAGGGTACTGGCTATGACAATCCTCTCTGTGACATACTCAGCTAATACTGACAGAAACTGGGCAAATAGGTCTCTTGCCCCAGACTTTGTGCAGCTTGCTGTATTGAAGACATTGACAAACTTAGTTTCCTCTCTGAGCACTGCAACTCTTACACTCTTTCAACAGCTGCTTCAAAAGTGAAATATTTAGTCATTTATGTCTAGCAACTTACCATTCCTTGTGTTTTAGAATGGTACAGCTAACCAACAGACATGGATCACTTTCTCCTCTATCTTTTAGCTTACGGATAAGTAAGCTTTAGGCCAACTTTGAACTTTACATTATCATAATTTACTTTTTTTGCTCACCCTAAATGCCTGTAGTCTTATGGGATGGCCTTTTTTGATATTAAAAGAAAAGTGGGAATATAAATTGGAAATTTGTTTCCTGTTCCACACCAAGAAAAATCTCAATAATGTACTCCTCCCCCTCCAAAAAAAACCACAAAAAAACCAATTTTCAAGTTCTATTTTTAGAGATTAAATTGAGAGTAGGAAACATGGATGCTAAACAGTAAAAGATTCCACCATTTGTTTTTACCAATGTGACGCTGAAGTTAATTTGATTAGTACCTTTAGTATCAAATTCTCACTTCTCAATTCTGATTTTAATCAGCAATATCCTTTTAAACTTCTAGGACTTTTTGCTAGTTGCATAATTGCTTAATTAGTAGGCAGTAAGCTTGAAATAGTGACTTAAGTGGACTTTTTCATAGAACAGTAAATATATTTATCGTATAGTCCTAAATGGGATAATTAGCTATGGATGGCACCAAACAGCCATTCTGTGGATGAAAAGACAGCTCTGATAATGTAACAAGCAAAAACTAAAGAAATATCTGTTCTTCCATGGTACAGGTATTCAACCATTTTTTAGGCTAAGGAAACCCAGGTGTGGTGTCTCATTTAAGGGTGGGTTGTTGAGGTTTAGTGAAGAAGGAGCGACACCTTATGTTGATAGAGAAGAGTTACAAGGCTTAACTTTTCATACCCAGTTAATAAGTAGACTTTATAGTCTAACTTACAAAGCTCAGGTAATTTTGCATAATATTTACATGTCTGCTGTGGGGGGACACTCTCCAATTTACACAGGTAATTATGTGCTCTATAGCTTTTTTTTTTCGGTACTGGGGATTGAACCCAGGGGCATTTTACCTCTGAGCTACAACCCCAGTCCTATTTTTTATTCTTTTATTTTTGAAACAGGGTCTTACTAAGTTGCAGAGAGCCTCACTATGTAGCTTAGGCTGGCTATAAACCCGGATCCTCTGGTCTCAGCCTCCCAAGTACTGTGATTACAAGCATGCACCACCACACTCAGCTTTCTACAGCTTTTTAAGTACCTGAAAAGTGAGATTTTACTTGCCTGCCAGGTATGTAGGGGTGTGTGTGTGTGTGTGTGTGTGTGTGTGTGTGTGTGTGTGTTGTTCTGGGGATTGAATTCAGGGGCATTCTACCTCTGAGCTACACCCCCAGCTCACCCCAGCCTTATTTTATTCTTATTTTGATACAGGGTCTCTCTAGGTTGATGAGGGTCTCACTACTTGCTGAGGCTATCTTCGAACCTGTGATCCTCTTGTCAGCCTCCCAAGTACTGGGATTACAAGTGTGTACCCCCGTGCCTGGCTTGCCTGCCAGTTTCATGAATGCTACTGGTCACAGATAAAGGCCGAGAATCCAGATCCTCCTGTCTCAGACTTCCAAGTATTAGGAAGTGCGCCACCACGCCCGGCTGCCATGTAACATTATTACCACAAACCTAGTGGTTATCATCTCATAGCTTCTGTGGGTAAAAAGTCTGCACTTAGCATAAGTGCCTCCTCTGGATGAACCAACTTACTAAGATTTTTGCTGAAGACAGGCTATCATATTCACATGTTACCCTGGGAATGGTAGAGGATGAGGAACCTAATCAATATGGAGCATGATCAGATAATGAGGATCAGAACTAGGGGTTGGGGGGCAATTCATGCCAAACTGACCTATCAGGACCCTATGCTAAAGCCAGATTTTACAAGCAAGTACACAGATGGGTCTAGGACAAGGTTCAGGACTCTGCCTAAAGTTTAACCAAGCAAAGAATCTTTGCCAAGCTGGATATGTTGGTGCACACCTATAATTCCAGTGCATGGAAGGCTTTGACAGGAGGATTGCAGGTTTAAGGCCAGCCTCAGCAACTTAGCCAGGCCCTCCACAATTTAGTGAAACCCTGTTTCAAAATAAAAATAAAATGGGGCTGATGGTGTAGCTCAAAGGTAGAATGCCCCTGGGTTCAAATCCTAGTACCACACTAAATAAATGAAGAAGAATCATCTTTGGCAATGATATAAATAAGAAAAGGCATTTTAGGCAACAGGATCCATTTGAGCTAAGGTTTGGAGGTGATAAAGCATGTAGTTAATTTCCCAAAACCCCAAGTTTAGATGTAGAGACAAAGTTAAAACCAGGGATGTATGCAGAAAGAGGAGAAGCAGGCCAGCAAGTTTAGTCAAGACGAGCCTATGAGCCAGGTGTGGTGGCGCATGCTTGTAATCCCAGTACTTGGGAGGCTGAGACAGGAGGATCTGGGTTCAAGTGCCTATGAATCACACAAAAAAGACAAAGAAGCCAACTCTAACCCAGCATAGTGGCACATGCCTGTAATCCTAGTACTGGGGAGGCTGAGACTGGAGGATCACAGGTTCAATGACACACTCAGCAAGTAATGGGACTCTCAGAAAGGGCTGGGGGTATAGCTTGAATCCCCCACTCCCTGGGTTCAATCTTCAGTACAGAGAAAGAAAGTGCCACTAGCCTAATTGGGATAATTTGAGCATCATAAAGAAAAACCAAGCCAGGCATGGTAGCGCACACTTGTAATCCCAGCATTTGAGAGGCTGAGACGGGAGCATCCGGGTTCTCAGCCAGCCTCAGCTACCTAGTGAGGCACTCCGCAAAAAAAAAAAAAAAAGAAAAAAGAAAAAAAGAAAATCCACCATAATGGATTAACATACCAGATATATAAAAAATGTATGCAGTCATAATGCTACTAAAGAAACAAAACCTTTATAGCTCATATTGGAATTTTCTAGGACACTGGCTCATTTCTCTGAATTTGACACTTAAGAGAAAGAATTTAGCATTTATCCAGTCTTTCTCTCTATGATCTATATTTCTGGATTAAACCAATGAGTTGATTTGAGAAAGTTCTTTTTATAGAAGAATACCCAAAATAGAGGATCATTGAAAGTACTAGAAATTCACTATTCTGGAAGCAAAAGACTTAATAGAAACTGCAACAAAAGGACTTTTTTTTTTTTTTTTTAATCTCTAATGGAACAAACCAACTGTAAATGACATCGTGGGCTCAACCAACGGAATGTATACTATTAGATTATACAAAGTAATTGATGTTCATTTTGTTAGAAATTATAATGGTTAAATGTTTCAAAAATCTATATCACCTTGAGATGCATTTTTTTTTCTTTCTTTTTTTTTTCGGTACTGGGAATTGAACCCAGGGGCATTCTACCTCTGAGCTATACCCTCAGTCCTATTTTTTGCTCTTTATTTTGAAACAGGGTCTCACTAAATTGTGGAGGGCCTCACTAGGTAGCTGAGGCTGGCCACGAACCTGGATCCTCTGGTCTCAGCCTCCCAAGTAGTGGGATTACAAGCGTGTGCCACCATGCCCGGCTAATTTTTTATTTTTGAAATAGGGTCTCACTAAGTTGCAGAGGGCCTCATTAAGTAGCTGAGGCTAGTCGCATGGTGACACATGCTTGTAAACCTAGTACTTGGGAGGCTGAAACCATAGGATCTGGGTTTGTGGCCAGCCTCAGCTATCTAGTGAGGCATTCTGCAACTTAGTGAGACCCTGTTTCAAAATAAAGACTAAAAAATAAAAAATAGGGCTGGGGGTGTGGCTCGGAGGTAGAATGCCCCTGAGTTCAATCCCCAGTACCGCAAAAAAAAAAAAAAAAAAAAAAAAAAAAAAAAAAAAAAAAAAAAAAAAAAAAAAAAAAAAAAAAAAAAAAACTAGACTGGGAAAATGCTAATAAATGTTGGCTTTGAGTGATGGGTACTTGAGAGTTTATTAAAAGTGGAATCGCTTCTGCCTATCTTTAAAATTGTCCGTTATAAATAGTTTTTAGAAGCAGAGCCAATGCCTACAGCACGTCATCTTCCATTGATCCAATTCCCAGGACTCAGTAAAGAGCAGCAGTCTGGGGATTAACACGAACACATGACCTAGCCCACTCCAAACGCTGATGCGCTCTGGGCTAGTGTGCCGAGGCCCAACGTTTAGCACGCCTCGGCTTTCAGGACAGGCCCCCTAGAATGGGACTTTTCTAAATGAAAGCACCCAACTATTCTAGACGCGTCTGAGACTTCCCAGGGATTTCCCAAAGAGGGTGTAACAGGCAAATCGCTGCTAATTTGTAGAGTAACCCTTTCCCCAGCCTCCAGCCTTGACCCTGAGTGGGCGGCTGAAATCCTCCGGGAGGGTCTCGGCCGCGTAGTGGAAAGCCAGGCAGTCCTCACCGCTGTTCCCTTGCCACCCGGCCCTTCCTTTCCTTCTTTCGCTTCCCTTCGCTCCTGCTCCGCTCTTCACGCCCCCTCCTTCGCAGCACCTCGCCCCGCCCCTGCCCCGCCCCTGCCCCGCCCCTTATCCCGCGCGCCCCGCGGGGGTTACCATAGCTACGGTGCACACAGCGGCGAGGCCTTCCCAGCTGGTACCCGACTGGCCATAGGAACCATGAGCCACGCAGTGACTATCCAGGAGACCCAGGCCAATCTCCAGGTGTCTCAGCACCCGGGCACCGAGAGGTCGAGGGCCGGGGGCTATGTCTCCTCCAGTCGAGTATATGATTTTTTGTACGGTAAGGCTGCCGCAGACTTCCCTCCTGGGCTGTCGACCTCTGGGCCAGGTTGGCCATGCAGTGGTGGGATCCTACCAGGGGCGTGGAGAACGAAAGATGAGCCTCTGGACAGACCCACTGACCAAGGTTGCTCACTGTTGGGTGGAAGCAGCTTCGAGCTCTCCAGGTGGCCACGCGCCTTGGATGTCGCAGATGCCCTGTGCCTCTTCTAGCACGGAGCGCTGCTCCAGCTCCAGTCGGGGCCGCCTTACTCCTTGTCATCCTCTTCTTTAGATCATTTCCTTAGGCCTGAGCTATCTTCCTGCAGCCTGTTCCGTGCATTTTGGTTTCTAGAAGAGTATGGAAAGATTTGGAGATGCACACACTCAGTTTTCCCGCATCAAACTGCATACCATGCAGTTCATTGGACAATGATCTCCCTGCTCTCATTCTCCGGGCAACTCCAAATTTGGCATTCTAGGTAAAGAAGTGCCAGTTTGTCTCGCGTCTGTTTTAGTGCTTTTCTTCTCTAAACTTATTCACCAAAACATTGTTTATAAACTAAGTTAACTGGTTCCTTTAGAGAAAATAAGCCTCAGTTTCCTTTAATCCCCTAACTTTCCATTTGTGTTCTATCTCTTCTGGACCTTAAATTCCTCCCCAAGGAGTAAACCTAGGGACATTCTACCTCTGAGCTACACTGCCACCCTTTATTTGTTCGTTTATTTATTTATTTATTTTTGAAACAGGGTCTCACTAAGTTGCTGAGGCTGACCACAAACCTGTGATCCTCCTATCTCAGCCTCCTAAGTACTGAGATTACAGAGGTGCACCATTACACCCAGATTAAATTCCTTTTCTATACACTTTCATAGCTTTTCAAGCCTATTCCAGTGCTGGTACTTATGCTAGGTACTTTATAAATGGTAACCAAATCATTGAATTTACTGTTAGAACAATTGTAACCAGTTAAGCATGATTTTTTCCCCCAATTTTGCTCCCAATATTCCTGGGCTGTGACTTGAATCTAGCATTGTTTCTAAACATGTGGTATACCACCTTTGGAATTACCAGAGTTTCTTTTGGATGGGAATTTATAGGGTACCTATTTCCTGGATGGGGGCTTGTGTAATGATCGCTTACATATGTTGGCCAGTGCTTTTCTTTACTCACTCTTGTTTTCATCTTATGAAATAAATCTAGGAAACTGTAAATGTATCACCATGTTGTTTTCAAAAGTAATTTGGGAATGGAGATCATATCTTTAGTAAAGACAAGTAAAGAATTTATTAAGCTACACCCCTAGACCTACTTTTTATTTATTTTTATTTGGAAACAGGGTCTCACTAGTTGCTGACAGCCTCAGTAAGTTGCTGAGGCTGGCTTCGAACCTGTGATCCTCCTGTCTCAGCCTCCCAAGTACTGGGATTACAAGTGTATGCCATCATACCTAGTCTTAAGCCTGTTGTTGTTTCTTTCTTTCTTTCTTTCTTTTTTTTTTTTTTTTTTTTTTTGCGGTACTGGGGATTGAACTCAGGGGCATTCTACCTCCGAGCTACACCCCCAGCCCTATTTTTTATTCTTTATTTTGAAACCAAGTCTCCCTAAGTTGCAGGGTGCCTCACTAGGTAGCTGAGGGTGGCCGAGAACCTGGATCCTCTGGTCTCAGCATTCCCGAATGCTGGGATTACAAGCATGCGCCACCACACCCGGCTCTGTTGTTGTTTCTTTTATCCCTACATGTCTCTTTTACAGAGATTGCTAAATGTTTCCACATCCTTTGCAAAGAACAGAAATCCACTCAGAATAGGTCAAATGGAAGTTTGGATTGTTACAATAAAACAGGCAGTTCCACAGCTATTCATGGACAGGAAGCAAGTATAACCAGGACAGTCTAGAACCTGGACAGGGAAGGTTAAAAACTAAGGTGACCATGTTTGCTGCTTTCTTTCTTTGACTTTATGGTCTTTTACCCACTTAGGGTCACCAGATTTAGCAAATGAAAATATAGAATGTGGAGTTAAATTCAAATTTCAGGTAAATAACAAATAATATTTTAGTATAAAATTTTCATCCTATGTAATATTTGGGACATACTTATATCAAAGAGTTACTGTCTGAGACAGAAGGATCACAGGTTTGTGGCCAGTCTCAGAAACTTAGTAAGGCCCTCTGCAACTTAGTGAGACTCTGTTTCAAAATAAAGAATAAAAAACAGGGTTGGGGTGTAGCTCAGAGGTAGAATGCCCCTGGGCTCCATCCCCAGTACTTTAAAAAATTGTATATTTTATATGGCAACTCTAGCTTTCTGAGCATATGCTTCCTTCTTCCATCTGACAGAAAGTTATTTGTGTTTGAATTTCTCTTACTAGTACAGGAGTTGGGTGAGGCTCTCCATGACCTCTTAGCACTAAAGCTCATCATCAATTGTACAGAATAGCATCTTCATTTACCTTAGCTGAAAACTTAAATGAGAAATAAATGGTTGGTGGATGGCCAATGAATAATTGGCTGACCTTGGGTCAGATTTTCATCTGATAGAAAGAACTGTGGTGGGTAGGTATGGGAGTCAGTGGTACAAATATGAAGACTTTTCCAAGCTCCTTTACCTTTTCCTGCAAAGTCCAATGTGATCTAGCCCCCAGTGACTTCCCTGACCTTTTATCTACTATTCTTTCCATCATCACTCTGCTTCGTTTGCTCTAGTCTTTGCTACTCTTCAACATGTCAGTCATGCTCACATCCTGGGCCCTTTCATCCAACTGCTTCCTCTACTAGAATGCTCCTCCTCCAGATCTCCATATAGCTAACTCCCTCACTGTCGAGCCTCTTGCATGTTACCTTTTCTGCGAAGCCTGCCCTGACCATCTCTTTAAAATTGCAACCCAGTCTCCCTTACCCTGATCTCCTCTTTTTTAAAACAACACTTATTATCCTCTAACTCTAACATATATAATTTCTAATGTATTATGTTTGTTGTTTATTGTCTCTCCCATGAAATCAGGGTTTTAAAATCTTTTTATTGATATATATTCCAAGCATCTAGGACATAGTAGTCAATCCATTAATATTTGTTCTCCCATTTACACTTTTGTTGTTGTTTTTTAAGTGCTGGGGATTGAATCTAGAGCCTCACACATGCTAGGCAAGTGCTCTGCCACTGAGCTACATCCTCAGCTCCAATAAATATTTGTTGAATGCAAGGGAGAAAGTCTGAGCCTCTTGCCTGAGCCTCCTCTTAACTTTGGTGGGAATATCAAATGATTCACATTTAGGAATTGACTCACATTATCCAGATTCAAAAGAGACTTATTTCTAAACCACACTACCAATTTATTAATTTCTATGTAGAAATATGTTACCATGTTACTAACTGGTCAGGGTATTTGTTTCCCCCAAAATAAGCCCACTTGGTAAATAAAGTCTCTAAAGGCTGCTTTGAGAGTGTCATAGTGGTTGACTTAATCGACAGTATAAGTAATCACCAATACTATTTATCATTAAAGATATACCTAAAAAGACCATTCTTATAAAAACAGGTTAATCTGTTGAACTTTGGAGAGATAACTTTGGCCCACTGTCAACATACAGTACTTATAAATGTAAGGAGTGAATTCTGAAGATAGCTGATTTACTTCTTTTGTTATTAGAGAATATTTTCTTACCATATTTACCAATTCTGAAGTATCATGATATTTGCATCTTCCCAATGCACTCAATATGGAAAATAGGACCTAAGTTTATTGTTTCTTTCACTTGCTATTGGACATAGTGCATATATTCAAGGTCTTTTCTCTTGAAGGTTTTTTTTTCCTACCCAGACCCAGAAAGAAGTTTGTTCATAAGAAAAAAGAGAACATGTTTAGGATATTATGCTTGAAAACATGCTAGGTTTTCTGTTTGCATTCCAGTTTCATACACTAACCTGAAATACACAAGAAAGAAATGCATCTTAACACACTTTCACTGATATAAGAGGGCTATTAGCTGCTGCAGAGTTAGGTAATATTTAAATTTGTTTAGATAAGAAATTACACGCCAGGCACAGTGGTGCATGCCTGTAGTCCCATCCACTTGGGAGGCTAGGGCAAGAGGATGGCTTTAGCTCAGGAGTTCAACGCCAGCTTGGGCAGAATAGTGAAACCCAATCTTGAAGAAAAAAAAAAAGAAAGAAAATAAAAAAGAAAAAGAAGAGGAAAGAAGGAGAAAGGAAGAAAGGAAGGAAGGGAAAAAGAAAGAAAGAAAAAGAAAGAAAATGAAGTTGCTTTGTATTATTCTCACCCTAGGAGTAGATAGGTTCTATTCTTCATGTGCTTTATTGTTTGTTTCTCAGATCCATTGTTTATTGTGTCGAGTGAGAAAGACCACACACAGGCAGACATTCAAGCCACCATGATTCGAAGCAGACTGGTACGTTTAATTCCTCTACTAAGACAACTTAATGACTCTAAACCATCTAGTATGACTAACTGCATTAATCAGATTGACTAATCACCAGATCTCCACTGGACTGTAGGTTCTGCAGAAATTACTTTGCTACGATTACTAGAGGGCAAGGCATCTTAATATTTGTGGCCCTCATGAGGATTAATTAACAGTGAATACTGGACCCATAAACTAATTTATTTCAATGTGAAAGACCTATATGGCTCTGCTGAGAGATCAAGTAGTATAAAAGCATATGTAACATGACATAATCCTAGCCCTGGCCCTGCCACATGAATAGCCACTCTCATCAGTTTCTTGGGCATCAGTTAGAGATATTGTACGCATAAACCAACAACTCCTCTTGCTATGCTATATACATTGTTTTCTACCTTTTTAAAAAGTTCGCAATATGATCAAAATGCTTTAGAAAATCTGATGGCATAATTTAGTCCTTTTCTTCCCTGCCTCCCTATCCTAAATTTAGAGAAGACTTCCCAGGTTTAGAACCATGTTCAGTAACCTGGTCCATTATCCAAGATATTCCTTGCGTTGGTGCACATCAGACCCCGTCCCAGCATTCATCAGTCGAGAATGGAAGGGACTTGAGAAACAAAAAGAAGCCCTCTGTCGGCTTGCCAGGTAAGTGACAGGTGTCTCCAGGTCCTAAAAGTACTCCTGTTTTTAATGAATGTGTTTTTATTTTTTAATTATTTATTTACTTACTTTGCATGATTTGAAAATGTACAGTTGTGATATTATACCTAGGCCAAGTTCTCTCTCTCAACTCCTTTTTCCTAAACAAGCCAAATTAAGGAGCAAGGACTCCTTAATTTATTGGTGAGTAGAAGTTCTCAAAAGGATGGTGTTTATATATATGTATGTGTGTTTAGCACATATATATTAAATATAAAATACATTTTAATCCACATTATTATTTATGAGCAATCTCTTTTTGGAAATTTTCTGATATTATTTCAGAGAAATGTTGAATCCTTAGCTAAAGTATACTGAATTCCTAGGCTTTTCTCTGGGCAGGGGTGGGTATGCTTTAAACTAAGTCATTGGAAATTTCAAAATGCCTCAGGGAATTTGAGAAGTTGCTGGAGGCTAATGGCCAGCTGAAGCCTAGATTTAAGAGGAGTTTCTGAAAGCATAGTTTTGTCTGCCATCTGCAGAGAAGATACTGGTGTGCTTATTGAGAATGACCTCAGAAGGCTGGTGTAAATATATATATTCAGATGTATAAATATATATACATATATATTCAGATGTATAAATATATATTCAGATGTATAAATATATGTGTTCAGATGTATAAATATGTATATTCAGATATATATTTATTTATTTATATATATTCAGAGACAGTTTGCCACCAAAGATAGGGATGAGTAAGCTTGTTGTTCCTCCTTTTGATCCGTCTTAGAAATTGCAAGTGCTCTTTTCTGCTAGTATTTAAAATATTTTTAGAGACTTACAGTAAAGCACTATCAGGGATCAAGGTTAAGTCTCTTGAAATTACTCACAAGCTCATATTTAGCAAATTAACAAGTAATTATGCTCTGAAACTTTGTTATTCCTATGGGCTTTTAATGAAAAGAAGGTATTATTAGATGTGGGATTTCATAATTCTACTCACTTCTTGTCTCTTACTTCTTACTAAGTCCTTGTTTTCTGGCTCAGAAGAAGTAAGTATATCCAGTCTAAGATGTAGGATAGTTAAATGTATGACATGGAAGGCTTTGCTGTCAATATGAGATGCTCTGTGTTTCTCACACTATGTGGACATAGAACTATTAAGTAGAAATTACAGTTGGAAATGATACACTTGAATAATGTCTTCCTCCTTCATTTCAGAACTGACAGTTCTTTTCAGATGCCTAAAGAAGTTTGCGAAGATCCCGATGTTACTGGAAGGAATCGTTATAAATACTTTGACAGGTAGAAAATAATGACTAATGAATATATATATATATATATATATATATATATATTTTTTTTTTTTTTTTTTTTTTTTTTTTTTTTTGGTACTGGGGATTGAACCTCGGGGCATTCTACCTCTGAGCTATACCCCAAGCCCTATTTTTATTCTTTATTTTGAAACAGTGTCTCACTAAGTTGCAGAGAGCCTCACTAAGTACCTGAGGCTGGCCTCAAACTCAGATCCTCCAGTCTCAGCCTCCCAAGTACTGGGATTACAAGTGTGTGCTACCATGCCTGGCTGACTAATGAATAGTTGAACCCTGACATTGTTAAGAAATCTCTTTACAATAATGTGGCAGCCATTGTTTTTAAATGTGTACAGTATGCCAGGCACCATTTTAAGTGCTTTATGTACATATCATTTAATCTTCACAGCAGACGTGTAGAATAGGATATACATGATCCCCATTTTACCAATAATGAAGCTAAAACTGAGAGGAAATGTAGATTGCTCAAAGTCACATATACTACTTAGCGCCATTCCTTGGAGTCCAATTAACCCTGTCTAACTTTAGAGATACTGAGTGCAACTAAGAATGTATATTTGAGAAAACAAAGTCATCAAATGAAGTGAGACACAGGAAAGATATCATGAAATCACAGCACAGGGAAAACTGGTAGAAAGTGTTCAAATGGGCAACACTCACTCTCTTTGTACAAAGGTTGCCAAAACCCACACATTGAAAAGATTCACTTTATTTCATTTGTGACTAATATTCATGTGATAAGCATATACTCAAACCACATTTCTTAAAAGATGAGAATTTTCTTTTATATTACACTTGGGTTAGAAAAACAGTCACATCTTCATAAGCTTCCTTGAGAAAGTAAACTTCTAATCCACTTCATTATTTATGAGCAACCTCTTTATGGAGGTTTTTTGATACTGACTTCTTTTAGAGAAATGTTAAATTCTTAACTAAAGTTTACTGAATCCCTAGATTCCTTTGAGGGAAGCTTTAAACTAAATCATTGGGAATTTCAGAATGTCTCAGGGAACTTGAGAAGTTCCTGGGGGGCGAATGGCCAGCCAAAGCCCAAGTACAAAGCAGTTTCTGAAATTGTGGCTTGTCTGCCATCTGTAGAGAAGATTCCAGGGTGATTACTGAGAATGTAGATTCATTTGCTATAACCTACATCTACTGGATCTCCTGGGCCAGGCCTGGGAATATGCATTTTAAACAAGGACTTCCCTCTCCTTCCAGGGATTTTGTATATGCCCAAATATGAGTGTTACTGCTATATAGAGTGTTCAAGCTCATTGATTTTAAGGAACAAGTATTAAAGTTAGAAGAAAACTTAGAGTGCACCCAATGCAAAAGTCCCACACATCTGTGTTTTCTTTTCCTTCTAGGCCATTCCTTCCCTATTTACAACAGATGTCACTCAATGTTGTCTTTGCAGCAACCAAGTAAGTGACCATTATTTCAAGATTCTTTTTCAATTTATTTACTTATGTTCCTGGTCAGTCCACTCTCCTAGGAATAAATATTATAGGTTGGTGATCTCTCTTCCTTGATTCTTGCTTTCCGAGAGAAAGAATTCCAGTAGAAAGCACAAGTAGAGGAATATAAGAGGTGTATTTAAGGAAGTGGGGGCACAGTTGGTGTGATAAAGGGAGTTATGTTCCAGAGAAAGGATCGACTTAGGTTCCAGAAACGGGTTGGGTTATGTTCAGGAGAGAGGATCTGGACAGGACTACTTCCCAGGGTGAGAAATGGTGTGGAACAAAGGCGTTCCAGGAGAGAGGTCTGAAGCGGGAGTGGAAACAGTGCAGAGTTCTTCCACCTGGGGAGTTTTATTCAGCCCATACACCTTTCCCTGTAATGCAAATGCATTTGGGGAGTTCACTGTGTCTTTTTATACCACAGCTTGGAATGTCTGCACGCTGTCTTTGTCAGGTTGGAAACTTTTGGGGGTCAACATGAGACCTGCAGCTCTCATTCCCATTCCTAAGGGCTAGCTCAACGTTTTCACTCAGGTGCTTCAGGTCCGGCCCAATCCTGCCCACATGCTTATTTTTGTTTATCTACCAAACACTTAGATATTTGCTTCCAGAAGGTAGTTCTCTAAATAAATATATATATTTTAATGATCACAAATCATTAAAAAGTATGGTGTTTGAACCTGGGCATGGTGGCCCACGCTTATAATCCCAGTACTTGGGAGGCTGAGACAGGAGGATCGCAGGTTTGAGATCAGCCTTAGCAACCTAGCAAGACCCTCTTTCAAAATAAATAAATAAGCCGGGTGTGGTGGCGCACGCTTGTAATCCCAGTACTTGGGAGGTTAAAACAGGAGGATCCGGGTTCGCAGCCAGCCTCAGCTACTTAGTGAGGCCCTCTGCAACTTAATGAGACCCTGTTTCAAAAAAAAGAATAAAAAATAGGGCTGGGGGTGTAGACAGAAGTGGAATGCCCCTGGGTTCCATCCCCAGTACCGCAAATAAATAAATAAATAAATAAAGTATGGAGTTTCCTAGTGAGTCATGAGCAGCACTTAGAGAAATAAACAACAGACTAGAAAGTAACCAAAGCATCAGGTATATTGAAAAAAAGTTGTCTTTGTTTATATCTTTTGTTTAAGATAAATAACATGTAGTAGATGCAGTGGTGCACTGTAATCCCAGATCCTTAGGAGATAGGAGGTTCACAGGTTTAAAGCCATCAACTTAGTGAGACCCTGTTTCAAAATGGCTTAGAGGTAGAATGCCCCTGGGTTCAATCCCCAGTACAATAATAATGATAATTTTAAATATATATATATGTTAAAATGTATGTAATGGATTATGATATAAAATTCAATTATGAATTGTTGTCTTAGCCTGTTTAACTGCTATAACAAAATACCACAGACCAAGTAATTTATACCTAAGAAATTTGTGTCTCACAGCTCTGGAAGCTGGAAGTCCAAGATTGAGACACCAGCATTTGGTGTCTGATGAGGGTCTTTTCTGTGTCCTGTTCTCATATGGTGGAAGGCGGAGGGGCAAAAGGGCCTGAGCAGTGCCCTCCAGACGTTTTGTAAGGCGCTAATCCATATACATGCACTCACTGATTCCCCAAAAGGCCCACCTCTTAACCAAAATGGAGATTAAGTTTCAACCTGAATTTTGGAGGGGATATACATTCAAATCATTGCAGGTGTGGTTAAGAAAAAAAAAGGTGAAAGTGCTTTTTTTTGTTTCCCTAAGACAAATACTTATTTGATGGTAACTCTTCTTCATTGTATCAGGAAAATGAATCAGTTGTGAAATATTTTTGAAATGCTAGAATATTATAATTTAATAATCACAAGGCAATGTGGCATATAAAGATAAAACAAGCTGGGCGTGGTGGCGCTCGCTTGTAATCCCAGCATTCGGGAGGCTGAGACGGGAGGATCCGGGTTCGCAGTCAGCCTCAGCTACCTAGTGAGGCACTCCGCAACTTAGTGAGACTCGGTTTCAAAATAAAGAATAAAAAATAGGGCTGGGGGTATAGCTCGGAGGTAGAATGCCCCTGAGTTCAATCCAGAGTACTGAAAAAAAAAAAAAAAGATAAAACAAGTTGGGCATGGTGGTACACACCTGTAATCCAGTACTTGGGAGGCTGAGGCAGGAGAATCACAGGTTAGAGGCCAGTACATGGTAACTTAGTGAGACCTTGTTTCAAAATAAAAAATAAAAAGGGTATAGCTCAGAGGTAGAATGCCCCTAGGTTCAGTCTCTAGTACCCACACACAAAAGATAAATAAAACATTTTTTTTTTTTTTTTTTTTTTGCTGCACAAAGGAGTGAACCACATTGAGAGAAAAATAAAATTCAAGGGCTGAATCTGGGACACATGTCTTCAATTTCAGGGCAAGACAGCAGGTTAGAATATTCCTTTGTTTTTTTTTTAATTTATTTAGTTGACTAATTTATTTTTTTTTCATACTGGGAATTGAACCTAGAAGCATTCTACCTTTGCACTACACCTCAGCCCAATTTTATTTCTTATTTGGAAACAGGGTCTCACTAGGTGGATGAGAGTCTCACTACCTGCTGAGGCTGTCCTCAAACCTGTGATCCTCCTGTCTCAGTCTCCCAAGTACCAGGATTACAAGTGTGTGCCACCATCACCATGCCCAGCATAGAATATTCCTTTAAACACCTAGTTTTTGCTAAACTCTCTCCTGTGTTAATATAACTTAATATTTCTATAGAAGGAAAAATTCAAGGTATTCGTGAAATGATCAGAAGAATCCTCTCTCTCTCTCTCTCTCTCTCTCTCTCTCTCTCTCTCTCTCTCTCTCTCTCTCTGGTGGTACTGGGATTGAACCTAGAGGCATTCTACCTCCAAGCTATACCCCCAGCTCAATTTTTTAAGTTCTTATTTGGAAACAAGGTCTTACTAGGTTGCTGAGAACCTCACTAAGTTGCTGAGGCTGGCTTCGAGCCTGTGATCCTCCTTTCTCAGTCTCCCAAGTACTAGGATTACAGGCGTGTACCACTACGTCTGGGTAAAAGAATCCTTTTTTAAGATCTCAGATTCTGAATAGAAATGTGTTAAGCTGGGTTTCAAGCATCCATTTAAAGGATATAGTTATCCCTAATGAAATATAGCATCTTGTTAGGACATATGTTATCAAATGCCTGTAATCTTCAAAATAATGCCAGTTATGATCCCACTTCTCCCTTGATTTTTTAAAGACTTTTTTTTTTTTTTTATTAAAGACTGGAGATGGAGAACAGATTCCCTGCTCTCCCCAGATGGAGCAGCTTTGTGAGGTGCCAGTTTGCTGGGGACAGCTGCAGACTTGTGTCATATGAAATGCTTCCTGTGAGCAAAACAGGAGCTCTGAGGTGGACAGGTCCCTGCACATCCCACTGCTAATCCTTCCAAAGAAAAGCAGGCTCACTGGACCACCTACTGTGGGAGTCCCACTTTCCTCAGGTCTAAACATTGTTCTGCTACTTAAAGGGCTTTCAAGGCCTACAGTGATCAATATGCTGCTTCCCTGATGGTTCCTGAGTAACTGTGACATAAGGAATAAAAATTATTTCCGAGATATTTGGCATTCTAGAGAGTCTCTATCTCTCTTAGAAGTTTTAAAAATGAGTCAGTACTTTTGAGTGAAGTCTACTGGAGTTCTGGCAGGTTTGAGTTTCTGAGCAGAGAGGGAAATGCCACTGGTCTTAGCAGGGCTGGATGGTGTGGGAAGCTGCTGGCCTCTCCAGCCACACCCTTTTCATGTCCAGCTGTTGGGAGTCTGTGTGAGCATCTTAGCATTGAGAATAAGCAGTTCATAGTTTGAAAACATTCAGTGGAGTCCATAACAAGCAAAGTGGACTTGCTAGATCTATGAAGCCCCTCATTGTATGCAGCTCTGTTGGGTCTGGGAGAGGAAATCTAGAAGTCTGTGGGTATGGCAGTGAGGTCCCTGAACCTGGGTTATAGTGGAAGAGGAGGGAGGAGGGTCTAGAGAGAGGAAATAGAACTGCAGTGGCTGCCCTAAGCATTCTTTTTTTTTTTTTTTTTTTTTTTCGGTACTGGGGATTGAACTCAGAGGCATTCTACCTCCGAGCAATACCCCCAGCCCTATTTTTTATTCTTTATTTTGAAACCGAGTCTCACTAAGTTGCAGAGTGCCTCACTAGGTAGCTGAGGCTGGCCGCGAACCCGGATCCTCTGGTCTCAGCCTCCCGAATGCTGGGCTTACAAGCGTGTGCCACCATGCCCGGCTTGCCCTAAGCATTCTTAAGGCAGAGCAAGTGATCCTGAGGACAGGCCAGGACACGGCAGGGCAAGTCAAGGGGAAAGAAGATGGGGAGTTTTCTGGGTCTGAGTCCTGACTGTCTGGAGAGGAGGTGGGCAAGAGATTATTGCTCTTTCTCATTCATAGTTTACTTTCTCCTAAAACCAACTGAAATTGGGAGTGAGAAAGAATAGGTTGGAAAAAACAAGAAGTCAGGAAATAATGTGTTGAGTTACAGGAGGAGTTCTGCAAAAAGTTAGCATTTCGTTTTTGCATCCCTTTCTTGGGGTCCCCTAAAAAGGTACTAAGCCATCAGAATTCTTCTTCAGAAAAATCCACTAAACTTTATCATAATCTGAGTGCATTTGATCAAATGGTTCAAAAGCACAATTATTTATTTTGGAAAAACATTTTATCCTCTTGATTCAACCTAATGATATGATAATATAATGAGCTTTCAAGTGATCTCGGGTGATACAAAGCTAATTTGAAGTTATTGTCTTAACTTAGAATTTTACAGTAAAAAAATTCTGTTGAAAATGCATTAAGTTATAAATACCTACATTATCTACATATGTTAGAAATTCATAAAACTGCTAGAAAAGTCATTATTTCAATGGCAGTTAAAATTCAGCATTAAAAACTATTTGTTCCATCATAGATTGAACCTCAAATGTGTACTTCTTTATAACTGGCTTGAAATGCATTTTTCTTAGAGTTGAACTGTTGAATATGCTGTGTTTACATATAATCACCTTACATATGCCTCTGTTTTGCAAAATGGAAATATCCTCGCCCTTATCTTTAGTTATTTATTACATTATTTATGTAATATATCCAGTTTTTCTACTAATTGGAAAATGATGTTTTCTTTTAAATGAAAGTGGCCATAGTTTTTTTCTTTTAAAAGTAATACACATGTGGTAAACCAGAAAATTTAGAAAACTATAAGGATGAAATTTTTTTTCTAATTCTATCCATAAATAGTTACAGTTACTATTATTTTGTTGTAGTTGCATCTAGGCCTGCTTCTCTCTCTCTCTCTCTCTCTCTCTCTCTCTCTCTCTCTCTCTCTCTGGTATTGGGGAGTGAACCCAGGGGCATTCTACCTCTGAGCTACACCCCCAACCCTATTTTATTGTTTTATTTTGACAGGCTTAGTTGCAAATGGCTTCACTAAATTGCGGAGACTGGCTTTGAACCTGCAATATTCCTGTCTCAGCCTCCCAAGTACTGGGATTACCAGGTGTGCACCACCATGCCTGACCTCCATCTAGGCACTTCTCTATGCATAAAAGCAGAATCCTACTATGGATTTTACTAAATAGTGTCCTTTTTTTCTGCTTTATTATGTATCATGGGATTTTTTTTTTTTTCGGTACTGGGGATTGAACTCAGGGGCATTCTACCTCTGAGCTATACCCCCAGCCCTATTTTTTATCCTTTATTTTGAAACCAAGTCTCACTAAGTTGCGGAGTGGCTCACTAGGTAGCTGTGGCTGGCCGCGAACCCGGATCCTCCGGTTTCAGCCTCCCGAATGCTGGGATTACAAGCGTGCGCCACCACGCCCGGCTCTCATGTATATTTTTTAATGCTTATAAGTATAGGTTACATCATAAATTTGAACAGCTGTGTAAATTCCATTATGGGTGTGTCATCTCTTCTGTTGCATATGATCATTTAAATTTCTAATTTTTTACTCTTACATGAGACTTTGTGAGCATATATGAGTATATATCTTTTTATAGTTGTCTACTTATTTCCTAGAGAATATTTCCAGGAGTACAATTGCTAGGGCAAGGGTTATTTTAAGGATTTGCTATATGTTGATAAAGTACTTGTCAGCTAGCTGTACCTGCTTGTATTTCTGTCAATAGTCTGTGAGGATACCAGCTTCTTCACAATGTCATCAACCCTCATTTTTTTTCAATCTTTTAAATCTTTGCTTAGGTAATAAAATAGTATCTCTGTTTTAATTTACTTTTATTTAATTATTACTTATGTTCATTAAATAGTTTTCATCTGTTTGTTAGAAGTTTTACTTTTTGTTTTGTGATTGTTTTTTACCCATTTTGGGGGGGGTGTGGAGTATTAAGTTTTCTTATTGATTTATAAGGTCCTTTTATAAAAAAAAATCTGTTTAATGTTTTATCATCTATATTGCAAGACCTATTTCCAAGTTTTCCATTTACCTTTTAAAATTAGTTATGATGTTTTAAAATATAAAAGTTTAAATTTACCCTCAGTTTTACTGATCATTTCTCTTACAGTTTCTGGTGTTTAGGCTATACTTAAAAGGACCTTTACTCAAAGATAATATAAATATTTACTGATGTTTTCTTGTAGTGCTTTTATAGTCTCATTTTTACATTAAAATTTTTAAAAGATCTGGAATTAATATTTGCATTATTAGGTGATTTTTCCACATGTTAACCAAATCATTCCAACATTTATTATTGAGCCATCTGGCCAGAAAGAGGCAGACTGGCTGGCTTCCTTCACAGGAAACATCTCTTCTCTTTTCTCTCCCTCTGTATTTCTAGAGGGAAATGGCTAAAATTGGGTGTGTGACTAAAAGCAAAAAAGAAACCAGGGACAACATAGCAATTCTGAGCAGTGCTGAGAAGCACTGTATAACATCCTATAATCCATCTCTTATAGCTCTATACTACAGTCTTGCCCAATGACACGTAGGTAAATAGACACTTTTGTGAGTATTCCAAGGTATTTATTCCCACTCAATTTATTGGCAGAAGTAAGAACAAAAAGAAAATTCTATCAAGATTTGGGAGCAAGGTGGGTGTGGTGGTGCATCCCTGTAATCCCAGTACTTGGGAGACTGAAACAGGAGGATCTCAGGTTCAAGGCCAGCCTCAGCAACTTAGCAAGACCCTCAGCAAATTCACAAGACTCTGTTTCAAAATAAAACATAAAATAGGTCCGGGAGTGTAGCTCAGAGGTAAAATGCCTTTGGGTTCAACCTCCAGAACCAAAAAAAAGAAAAAGATTTTGGTGCATAACCCTGGTTACCTAGATTTATAATTTTGTGCCTGTCAACATTTAAGAAAGAATGGACTTAGCTCAATAATTAATTTTATACATGATTATATAGTATTTTAAGCTATCGTGTCAAGTTTCAACATCTAAACTAATTTTCCCCTTTTAGGACAGAACCATTTGTTTTTCTTCCTGTTTCTTCTAAGTACCCACCCGCCCCTTCAAAGTTTACTGTGGGCACCCAGACTGATTACCGGGATGCAGATGTTCAAACAGATCCATACTCTCCAGAATACGTAGTATGCCAGGACACTATCCCTGAGCTCTTGACACTGGCTACTCTGAGTTGGGGTGAGTTGATGATTCTCTTAAATATTTGTAGATGACAATACTAGTAACTATGCATGCTATTGAGGTCTTAGAAAGGACACACAGGCAACTCTGGTTTATAGAGTGTAAAGATAATCCACAGATTGGAAGAAAACTCTTGCAAATCATGGGATAAAGGGCTGATATCCCAAATCTACAAGGAACTCAAACTACTCAATAATAGCACCAGATGTGGTGGTGTGTGCCTATAATCCCAGTACTGAGGCTGAGATAGGAGGATTGCAGGTTCAAGGCCAGCATCAGCAACTTAGCAAGACCCTCAGCAATTTGCCAAGACCCTGTTTCAAAATAAAAAAATAAAAGGGCTGGGAGTGTAGCTCAGAGGTAGAACACCCCTAGGTAAAATTCGAGTAGCAAAACAAAATACTCAACCAAACAAACAAACAAAAAACTTTCCAATAACAAGAAGACAAATAACCTTATTAAAATGTAGGCAAAGAACCCTAACAGACATTTTTCAAAAGAAAGCATATAAGCTGGGCGTGGTGGCGCATGCTTATAATCCCGGTACTTGGTAGATGCTTATAATCTCAGTAATTGGGAGGCTGAGATAGGAAGATCACAGGTTCGAGGACAGCCTCAGCAAGTAGTAAGACTCATCAACCTAGTGAGACCCTGTTTCCAAATAAGAAATAAAATAAGGCTGGGGTTATACTTGAAGGTAGAATGCCTCTGGGTTCAATCCTCAGTAACACACACACACACACACACACACACACACACACACCAAAAAAAAAACCCCAAAACAAAAACACCAACAAACAAACATACAAATGACTAAGAGATATGAAAAAACAGAGATGAAATCCAGATTATATATAGAGGTAAAAAAAGATAAAAGAAAAAGAGTCATGAGAGATAGAATTATAAGCTCCAGTAAGTGAGAATAGAAAAGAGAAGCAATGCAGGAAGGATAACAACTGAGAATCTCCCAAACCTGCAGGAAGGCACAAGCACCTGAGGCCCGAGCCCTCACAACACCAAAGGCATCGAATACTGAGAGGGATAAACCTCTAAGAATTCACACCCACTAACAAAGGAAAAAGAGAAAGCCCTACAGTGATTTTTGTAGTGTAATCTTTAAGGCACTATGGGAAGATTACAAACCTAGATTTTCTTATCAGCCAAATAATCATTAAGGAATGAAGATAACATGAATATATTTTCATACATAATAAAGTATCTATCTCATAGGATATTATAAGAAATAAGTAAATATTTGTGGAATGTGTTCCTCCTGTAATATTAGTACTTGGGAGGCTGAGACAGGACAGTCAAAGGCTCAAGGACAGCCTCAGCAAGCAGAGAGACTCTTTTCAACCTAGCGAGACCTTATTTCCAAATAAGAATAAAATCGGGCTGGGGGTGTAGCTCAAAGATAGAATGCCTCTGGGTTCAATCCCTAGTATCACACACACACACATGCACACACACAAAAAAAAAGAAATTCCATTACTGGCTTTATACCAAAGAAAAGCAAATACGTAATTTTACCAACAGAAATCCACATGTGTGTTCACCAAACACGTGTACAAGAGTGTTCAGAATAACCCCAAACCAAAAGTATTCAAAATATTCAAAAACTATAGAATGGATGACTAAAATACAGTATATTCTACACAGTGAATACTATGTAGTAATGAGAATAGAAGTACAGCTACATGTAACCACCTGGGTGAATCATATATATATAGTGCTTAACAAAAGAAGATAGAAAACAGCACTTACATAAAACTCAAAAGCAATACAAACTAATTTGCTAGGCGCAAGAATGGTGGTTCCCCTTGGGGCAGATAGAGACCAGGAAGCCGTCTAGGGTTCGGGTAACATTGTGCTCCTTCATCTGGATGCTGGTTATATGGGATGCTTATTTTTGTACCTTTCTGCATATATGTTATGTATTAATAAAAAGTTTACATAAAGATAAATGAAAAATAATGACAGTGAAAGAGGATGCCCTGCTGGGCGTGGTGGTGCATGCTTGTAATCCCAGTACTTGGGAGGCTAAGACAGTAGGATCCGGGTTCGCGGCCAGCCTCAGCTACTTAGTGAAGCTCTCCGCAACTTAGTGAGACCCTATTTTCAAAATAAAGAATAAAAAATAGGACTGGGGGTATAGCTCAGAGGTAGAATGCCCCTGGGTTCAATCCCCAGTACAGCAAAAAAAAAAAAAAAAAAAAAAAGAGAGAGAGAGAGAGAAATAGGATGCCCCTAAGCACCAAGCACAGATGTTAAGTGCTTATGACTATTATGACTACATGCCCAGAACTGTTGCAAGTGCTGACATTTTCAATTCATTCCATCCTCAGGGGTTAAGTGAAAAATAAAGTTGAAATTAGAAATTAATGATAAGAGCTTTAAAAAGGCAAACGAAATGGGTCAGTAGGATCATAAAGTACTTTTTTTTGACAAAGTCTAATTTTTTTTTTTTTTTTTATGGAACTGGGGATTGAACTCAGGGGCATTCCTCTGAGCTACATCCCCAGTCCTATTTTTAATTCTTTAGTTTTGAAACAGGGTCTTACTATGTTGCAGAGGGCCTCACTAAATAGCTGAGGCTGGCCATGAACCCAGATCCTCTGGTCTCAGCCTCCCAAATACTGGGATTACAAGCATGGGCCACCATGCCCTAGCCAGTTCTTATTAGGAAGCATCAAGAAAAAGAAAATGAAAAAAAATGTATTAAGTTTGAGTAAACAATAAAAGAAATAGAATACTATGAATATCTTTTGTCCTATATTTTAAAATTTAGATAAATTATACAATTTTTAAAGAACATATAAATTATCAAGGTGGTTTCAAGGATAGAAGAATAACTATAGAAATTACTTGGTAAAAGAAAAAATCTTTTTAAGAGTACCAAGCCTAAATAGTTTTTCTGGTAAGTTTACTGCTCTTTCAAGAAACACATACTGAGACCCTGTTTCAAAATAAAGAATAAAGATAGGTTTGGGGGTGTAGCTCAGAGGTAGAATGCCCCTAAGTTCAACTGCAAAAAAAAAAAAAAAAAAAAGAAAGAAAGAAACACATACATACTTTTGCAAACTCTTTCAGCAAAGAGAGATAGAATAAAAGTTAATTTATTCACATTATGAAGCTAGTATAGATTGGATTTGAAAACTGAATAAGGATAGTACTAGAAAGGAAAATTACAGGCCAATCTTACATATGAAGAAATATGCAAGAAATTCTAACCAGCAATCAGATGTTGTTGCCTTTTAAAAGGTTGATATCAGGTTGAGACAGGGGGATCACAGGTTCAAGGCCAGCCTAGGCAATTTAGTAAGACCCTGTTTCAAAAAATTTTTTAAAAAAAGGGCTGGGTGTATAACTTGGAGGTAGAGTGTCCCTAGGTTTAATACCCAGTACCATAAATAAATAAGTAAATATGACATCATATCCAAGTGAATTAATTAGGTAAAATCAAGTTTGTTACAATTTCAGAAAACCAACCAGTATAATTTGTCATTTTAACAGAAAATATAAGAAAAATGCTTCACTGGCTTCAGAAAAAGTATCTGATAACGTGCAATGCTTATTTATGATATAAACTCTAAACGAACTAGGAGCAAAAGGAAATTGAGAAGCTTAATAATGAGTATCTACCACAGTTACTAGGAGCAAAAGGGAATTGAGAAGCTTAATAACGAGTATTTACCACAGTTTTCAGTAAATACACCACCAAAAGCAAAACTCTAAAAGCTTTAATCTCAAAAGTCAAGACAGATAAGGATTCATACCCTCATCACCACTATTATTTAGCAACATAGAGAAGATCTTGGCCTAGAGTTTATCGAGCTGGGCAATTATCCCAGCTGTGCAATTATCTGGGTGGCATTTTTGTATGTAATAATGTTTGGGAAATGTTTCTGGCATTGAGCCCATGGGGTGGGGCGGGGGATAAGGGACAGGGACACTAACATCCTGTACTGTGCAGGCTGCTCGAACTAGTCATTGTCTGCTCAATCTGGTAATAGCACCCTGGTTGAGAAACACTGTCAGTACAGTAAGGTATGAGGGAAAAAATATTTACAAGGATTAGGAAGAAGCAGCAAAACTGTATTTTTAGACAATGTGCTATTTAGAAAACCTAAAACAGTTTATCAGAATTAGGAAGAGTTACACATTAAACTGATTATGAAATCACCATACAAAGACCAGTAGCTTTCCTGTGTAAAAGTAATATCCAATCAGTAAAATTATTGAGAAAAATCACACTCATGGTAGCAGTAAATGGCCATGTACCTAGGAAATCACTTAATAAATACATGTGCAAGCCAGGCCTGTAAACTTAGTACTTGGGAGAATGAGACAGGAGTATCGCAGATTTGAGGCCAACCTCAGCAATTTAGCAAGACCCTGTTTCAACATAAAAAATAAAATAGGGCTGGGAGTGTAGCTTGGAGGTATAATACCCCTAGGTTCAATCCCCAGCACCAAAATAAAATAAGTACATGTGCAAGGCATTTAGAGTTACAATTATAAACTGTTCTTTAAGTACAAAGATTTGATTAAAAGAGACACGCCATGTTTATGAATAGGAAAACTTATGCTAGAAGAGATATGATTTCTTCCCCCATTTTTTTTTTTTTTTTTTTTGTGGTATTGAGGATTGAACTCAGGGGCATTCTACCTCCAAGCTACACTCCCAGCCCTATTTTTTATTCTTTATTTTGAAACCGAGTCTCACTAAGTTGCGGAGTGCCTCACTAGGTAGCTGAGACTGGCCGCAAACCCGGATCCTCTGGTCTCAGCCTCCTGAATGCTGGGATTACAAGCGTGCGCCACCACGCCCGGCTTCTTCCCCCAATTTTTATCTTCAGGTAATTCAAATTCAAATCTCTACTCCTAATATAATCATGCCAGTGTAAATTAGCATCTTTTTCTCTTCCCCCCAAATTATATAAGAGCAACAAGGAAAACAAAACTCCCACAAACTCTGTTTTCAGTGAAAGTAAAAAAAAAAAAAATCTATGAACTACTACATATTTGTAGGTACTGCAAAAAGCAACTGAAACTAGGCAGAGGCCGCATGGGAGGCAGTGAGGAACCATGGACTGGGAGGAACCATCAGGGAATCTCGGAAAGCAGGAGCAAAAATATACTTCTTGAGGGTACACTTGGCAGCATTCAGAATTAAAATGATTATATTTTATGATCTAGCTGCCATCCTCTAGCATTTCCACTTCTAAGAATCCTAGAGAAACTCACATATAGGCACAAGGAGACCCGCACAGGGATGTTTGTTGGGGCTCTGTGCATTCTCAGAAAGTCAGAAGCAACCTAAAGGTTCATCTGAGAACAGAGCTTAAAAATTAGATTATTAGATTGTAATGAAGTCCTAGTGCGAGATGATGTATATATTATTAAGTAAAAACAATACTGGCCAGGCATGGTGTTGCACGCCTGTAATCCCAGTACTTAGGAGGCTGAGACAGGAGGATCACAGGTTTGAGACAAGCCTCAGCAATTTAGCAAGACCTTATTTAAAAACAAACAAACAAAAAAAATTTTTTTAAAGAGCTGGGTGTGTAGCTTGGAGGTAGAATGCTCCTGGGTTCAATCCCCAGTACCACACACAAAAAATAAAAACTATACTGCATTGTATTTGTGTACAGTTCATTTTTGGTTAATATGTGAGACACATCTGGTTTCTGGTTCATACTTGTTTTTATTTCCACCTCTTACCACTGTGATCTTGTGCAAGCTACTTTACCTTTTACCCCTCAGTCTCTTCATTTATAAAATAGGAATAATTATATTTATATGCTATAATCTATTGAAGGTTAAATGAATTAAAGCAGTGCTTGGCATATTTTAAGTGCTTAATAAATGTTAGCATTTGTATTATAAGTCATAAATACATAAGTTTGTATATAAATACTAAGATTGACTAGAAAGAGAACCTAAATTCTTCTCTTTGTGTTTACTTCGGGAGAGGGAAGTAGGCACTGGGACTTGATATAGTGGTAAAAATAAAAAATTATTATTATTATTTTTTGGCAGTAGTAAGGATTGAACCCAGGGGCATTCTACCTCTGAGCTATACCCTCAGCCCTATTTTTTATTTTAATTTTAATTTTGAAACAGTGTCTCGCTAAGTGGAACAGTGTCTCGCTAAGGGGATCAAAGTCTCACTACTTGCTGAGGCTGTCCTCAAACCTGCAATCCTCCTGTCTCAGCCTCTCAAGTATTGGGATTACAGGCATGTGCCACCACACCTGGCTTAATGTTTTAATTTCTTTTGTTAAAAGGTAAAGTATTAGCTGGGTGTGGTGGTGCACGCTTGTAATCCCAGTATTTGGGAGGCTGAGACCAGAGGATCCGGGTTCGCGGCCAGCCTCAGCTACTTAGTGAGGGTCTCTGCAACTTAGTGAGACCCTGTTTCAAAATAAAGAATAAAAAATAGGACTGAGGGTATAGCTCGGAGGTAAAATGCCCCTGGGTTCAATTCCCAATTTCACACACAAAAAGTAAGGTATTATGACAAAATGTGTGTTAAATTTGAGTATGTATGGTTTTATTTTTATACTTTTTTAATTACTAAAGAAAACTCCACGCAAAATATTCAAAATTATATCTATATATATGTACATAATCTACCTCTATGTGTACGTGTATATATATAATTTGTGTGTGTGTTGGGGGGGCACTGGGGATTGAATCCAGGGGAATTCTACATCTGAGCTACACACTCAGCCCTTTTTGTTTTGTTTTGAAATAGGGTCTCAGCCAGGCATGGTGGTACATTTCTGTAATCTCAGTACTTGGGAGACTGATTCAGGAGGATCACAGGTTAGAGGTAGATGCTCCTAGGTTCAATCCTCAGCACCACAAAAAAAGAAAAAAAAAAAAGGAAGGAAGGGAAGGTCTCATAGGTTGCTTAGAGTCTCACTGTGTTGCTGAGGCTATCCTAGAACCTGCAATCCTCTTGTCGTAGCCTCCTAAGTTACTGGGGTTACAGGCATGTGCCACCATGCTTGCCTTTTATATATATAATTTTTCATATGGGTTTACTAATATCTCTCTATTTTAGTTAGTATACTAAAATAGTATATTATACACACACACACACACACACACACACACACACACACACACACACACATATATTGAAAAGCTAATTGATAGTATACACACTAAATGCCCATTGTGATTGCTTCTCAGTTGGTGACTAGAATGACAGAATGAGGAGGTAAAATATAGGAGAACTTTAGCCTTTTCTATAGTTTCTTAATTTTAAAAACAAGAGATAGTGAATTCTTCATATATTATTTGTTCTTTTAAAGTAAAGCCAGGCATGGTGGCACAGGCCTGTAATCCTTGTACTTGGGAGGCTGAGACAGGAGGATGTCAGGTTTAAGGCCAGCCTCAGCAATTTATCAAGACCCTATTTCAAAGTAGAAAATAAAAATGGTTGGGGGTATAGCTCAGAGATAGAATGCCTCTGGGTTCAATCCCCAATACCAAAAAAAAAAAACAAAAAAAACTATTTGAAACAAATAAAGCAAACATTTTAGAATTAACTTATTCTATGTAGTAGAAATATGGCTTGTTATTTATTTCTTTATATTTTTCTACATAATTATTTTTAAAAGGGAAATAAAATAAATATTGGTTTATTAGGGTTCAGTGATCAAATCTGAAATTTTTTCTAGCCACCATTCCTTTACCAACTTTTGGTCCCAGACAACGTGATAAGTCAAGGCTGTGTTTTGTGGTGTAGACACCTGAGTGTAGCTGGGTCCCCAAAACTTGGTCCAGGAGGCATAGGTAGAATTAGGGCTCAGTCAGTGTCTCTGAGCCGCTCAGGAGACATAGCCAATGGCTCTACCCACCTGTCTGCTCTGGGGGTCTTGTGTCTTTGAAGTCTTAAAGTTGGAGGTGAGGGATAGTCCTAAACTGCACATTCATTGAGGTGGACAAAATGCAAAGATGATTACTCCTTCCTTTTCTATTATTTTTAAAGTATTTATTTTTAAATTTGAGTCAACAAATTTGCCACCTCTTATCATATTTTCCCCTCAGGACTTTGCTCTTTTGCATTTCAAAATATAGATTTGTCCAGTATAGCACATTCCAAGATATAATTATTCAGTGGCCACTTAATATTCCTCAAATATTCCTTCTTTCCTTCCTTCCTTCCTTCCTTCCTTCCTTCCTTCCTTCCTTCCTTCCTTCCTTTCTTCCTTCTTCCTTCTTTCTTTCTTTTTGGTACTGGGAATTGAACCATTGAACCCAGGGGCATTCTACCCCCAGTCCACCCCAGCCCTTTTTATTTTTTATTTTGAAACAGGGACTCACTACATTGTTGCAGATGTCCTAGAACCTGAGATCCTCCTGTCTCAGCCTCCCAAGTACTGGGATTAGAGGTGTGTACCACTATGCCCAGCTTACAAATACTTTCTAATGTCTTCTATGCAAGTGACATCCTCTGGCTCAGTCTCTAACCAGAGGCCATGCAGGGCACAGAAGACACAGCTATGAGGCACATTCAGAGAGTGTTCCCGATACTGTTGTATCCTGCCATAACCTTGAACTCAGGGAAGAGGATGGGAACTGGAAGAGGGTGAATTCTGAACCGGTAGCACGTAGCTTTGCCCATTTTGCTCCTAAGTGTGACGTTTCATCCTTCAGGTCGAGGTCTCCCAGCAGGACAGGCGGAGGTGGAGATGATAGAACGAGCCCGGGAGAAGCGGGCTTGGGAAGCCACTCTGCCCCCTCTGAGTGACACCGCCCAGTTTGAGAAGAGGAGGAAGATGATGAACGCCATGGAGAGGAAGGAATGGGCCTTCAGAGATCAGGAGATCCAGAAGTACGTTCTCCATCGCTCAGGGAGGCTCTGTGCCTGTGGAGTCATGTTTGTACTTTTTATCTGCAAAACCTTTTCCCAAATGCTTGAATTTAAAAGCAATCCTTAACCTTGGAAATTGGAAAAGATAAGAGGTGGGATTTCTGGTTCTTTTGGGAGCACTCGTCCATTCCTGATATGGTACAGGAGCTGCCTGTCATTTTCTCTCAACAACATGAAAAGGTGCAGCACCCTCCTGGTGCATGGAATTTAACATGGAATCCAGGGTTCAGCAATCTCTTCAAGACATCTCTGATGCTCTCTTCCCTGTTTTCTCCTTTAATATCTATCTAGACTGTCACAGAATCCCACTGATTCTGCAAAGCATCTTTCTTTTTCTTTTTTGGGAGAGGGGTGGTTCTTGGGATTTAACCTGGGGGTATTCTACCTCTGAGCTACACCCCAGCCATATTTAATTTTTTATTTTGAAACAGGGTCTCACTGAGTTGCTGAGGCTGGCCCCGAACCTGGAATCCTCTTGTTTCAGCCTCCCAAATACTGGGATTACAGGCATGTGTCACCATGCCAGGCTTGCAAAGCATCTTTCAAACTATTCCTTTGTATTTGTTCCTGATGCCACTTGTCCCTAGGCCTCAGTCCTCTTTTTAACCCACCAAGCAACCCCCAGCTAGTCCTGTCCCTTACTCTCCAGACACTGAATTCACAGCCAGGACCCTGGAGTTCTAGCTGTAGCTGATGGAGCATTTTCTATTTGAAAGGCAAACTGTGGAATTCTTCCTTTTAGAGATGAGCTTATATGACACTGCATAAATAACAACATGTCAAGGCACTTCTATTGAGTTTTTAATTATTTAACTGATAAATTTTTGGTAATATTTTTTATATGTAGGAGTGATAAGAAATTATTAGAACCAAATTACAACTCCCTAAGCAATAAAGGAAGAGTGAGCAATGCTAGAGGCTCCTCACTCACCAAGGAGTTAGGGATGGAGAGAGTGAGGAACTCAGCTTGGTGCTGAACAAAAAACATGTTCTTTTTTTTTTTTTTTGCAACACCTTCTCAACAAGGCTGAATCCACACTATGTGATGCTTTCGTATAAACTTGCAATTTAATAGAAAATAGTGTTTGGGGCAAAGTAGGTGTCAAGCTCCCCAATCCTGTCTACAAAAATTTATATTTACTGCTCTACTTAGGAGCTTTTTTTTTTTTTTTGCGGTACTTGGGATTGAACTCAGGGGCATTCTACCTCCAAGCTGTACCCTCAGCCCTATTTTTTATTCTTTATTTTGAAACAGGGTCTCACTGAGTTGCAGAGAACCTCACTAAGTAGCTGAGGCTGGCCTCAAACCCGCATCCTACTGTCTCAGCCTCCCAAATGCTGGGATTACAAGCGTGCGCCACCACGCCTGACTATACTGGGACAATTTTAATAGACATATTTCGAGTCCCTCCTGTATGCTGGGCTCTGTGCTGTGAGCTGGGTGAACAGCGATGAACAAGACATTGTTGTGCCCAACCGTTGAACCTTATAGTCCACTGGGGCTGCGGGTGGTAGAGGGGGACAGAGGATTCGACAGAAGATGAACAGACCTCACCTCTCAGGCAGGGTCTGCCAGGCGGTGCTACTCTACACACAAAGGGCTGGGGTACTCAGGTGAGAGAGCAGTTTGTTGTGTTTGAGATGGGTGATTTGGAAAAGGTAGCCTCTGAGCTGGGTATTGAGGGATGAGTAAGAAGCCCGCAGGGAGACAGTACCATCAGTGACGTTGATGGCGATACTTATAGAGCAAATAACACTTAGAGGGGCTTCCTATGTGCCAGACAGTGGTCTACACCAATGGTTCTCAAAATGTGATCCAGTGACCAGTCACATCAGCATTACCTGGGAACTTGCTAGACATGCACATGCTCAAAATTGCTGAATAATCCTCTGGATTATTCTGGTGCTCTAGCACTTGGTATATATTAACTCACTTAATGCTCACAACAACCGTATGAGGTGGATACTCTTATCTTCATTTTGCCATTGAAGAAACTGAGGTAAAGTGGTAAGGTTTACCTACTGGACCTAGATGTCATAGGGGGTTGCTTAATGGTAGAGATGTTCTGAGAAATGTGTTGTTAGGCGATCTCCCCATTGCAAACATCCCAGAGTGTACTTAGACACAACCAGACTGCTGCTGGTCAGTCACTCAGTGTGGCTTCTTGATGCTACTGCTAGCATACTGTTTCATAGTAAACTTTGTATTAGTAAGTAGTGGTACACTCTGAAATAACAATAAAAGGACAGTATTATAGATGCATAAGTCAGGAACATAGCATTTATTACTATTATCAAGTACTATACATAACTGGGTGTGCAGTGGTTTTATATGACCGGTCACACAGTAGGTTTGTTAACTCCAGCATCACCACCAACATGTTACGATGGCTATGACATCGCTAGGTGAGGGGAACTTTTCAGCTCCTTTATAATCCTCAAGACCACTCAAACATTGTTTTGCAGAACATGACTGTGTTCCTCACTCTAGAGAGAAAGGTGCCTATCAGTGTGTGGCCTATTTTCGAAAGTGCCTGTCTCTTCTGCCTCACCCTCCC
Organism: Graphiurus murinus; assembly: GCA_004027655.1. Taxonomy (NCBI): domain Eukaryota; kingdom Metazoa; phylum Chordata; class Mammalia; order Rodentia; family Gliridae; genus Graphiurus; species Graphiurus murinus. The sequence continues at coordinate 1,769 of PVLC010008972.1, read as the reverse complement.
ACTGTCTTCATTTTGAGAAGCTCTGCCTTTTGACAAGAGCCTTCAGCTCCCCTGCTGAGGCCTGGCTTCTCCCTTGTCAGCCTGGCAAATCCCAACCCTTGTTTATCCCCAGGGCTCTGCTGGCTTGACACCTCCTCCAAGGAAGCCTCCACCACCTGCCCCTCCTCTCCCCTGCTGGGCCTTTCTTCCCCCACAGGAATCTCTTCATTCTGGGCTGGAATTTATCTCCTTGTGTTGCACTTGTGTTGCACATGTTGGTTTATATGCTTCCTCTACTAGCACAGTGCTTTTCCAGAGAGATTTTATCTTTGTACATCATTGTTTCCTGACATGTATATGGTGAGCACTTAATAACTATTTGACAAGAGTGAGTGAATAAATTAATGTGTGAATTTAAAAATAGGAGTAAAGTGTATGTTCAAGGCTCTATTTTAGGAAAGGAAACCTTGACGGCTAAGTGGGGCAGAGATTAGACCTAGCTTCGAGGAGTCCAAGTTAGGAGAGAATTGAGAGAAACACAAGCTGGGGATGGATGTAAGAAGTGGAGAGAGGGGGATTCACTGGCAGGGGAAGAGAGCAGAAAAGAAGGGGTAGATTTCGGGGGGAACAAAATGAGCAGGGTTTTTTGAGATTGTCAAGGGACAGCAGGAGATTGAAGCAGACAAACTGGTTCAGAAATGTCTGGGCAGTCATCTGCACATACTGGACACACATGAGCAAGGTAGGCTGAGGAGAATGCATAAATGGGAAGAACAGGGAAACCGATTTACTGAGTACCTACTATGTGTCACGAACTTGCATTTTCACATTCACTCCTAAAATAGCATGCCACACCTCGTTTTCTCTTCACTCCCTCTATTCTTAGCCCTCCATCAATACCAGTTAACCTGGAACCGTCCCCAAACCTCTTGTTCCTATAGGCACATCTGCCTGGAGAGCCCTTCTTTTACCCCATCTCCCCAGCATACTGTTCTTCATCCTTTGTAACTACATTCATGAATATTCCTGTACTATAGAGACTCACTATTGAGTGGCCTCCCTCATGCCCTCAAGTCCTTCGTCCCACTTTTGCCAGAGTGGTCTTTTTAAAATACATGAACATAGCTGGGTGTGGTAGTACACACCTGTATTCCCAATACTTGGGAGGCTGAGACTGAAGGATCATAAGTTAGAGGTCAGCCTTAGCAACTTAGTAAGACCCTGTTTCAAAATAAAAAAAAATAAAATAGGACTGGCATGTAACTCAGAGGTAGAATGCCCCTGGGTTGTATCCCCAGTACCACACGCCAGAAAAAGTAAATAAAGTACAAAAACAGGATGCCCACAGAGAAGATCCTGTTTGTGGCAGCTCTTCTCTTTCTCTCTAGTAGAACACCCTGTCTGAGAAAGCACATATTTCTTAATGCTCTGTAATTTCCTTGAAGACTGCAGGAAATTCGCCTGGAAGTTTTAAAAGAGCTGCTGAAGAAACGAGAGGAGAATCAAAATGAACTGAAGACGAAGCACTTGAATGCCAAGTGGTGTAAACTGCAGGAAGCAAAAGAAGCAAAAGTGGCACAAATCCAGCACACGCACAGATCAAGTACTGTGGTGCCAACAGGGGAGGCGGAGGAAGGGGGGCTTTGCAGCGGGGCTGGGATTAAACCCCTTGTGGCTCTGATAAAACTCTGTTTGGTCCTGGTGTACCAAATAGGTAAGGGGTGAGAGATGAGTTATTTCTCAAAGGTAGGAGGGTGGAGGAAAATTCTTCACTAAAAAAATAAAGTTAA
>PVLC010008971.1:0-55955 GCA_004027655.1 Graphiurus murinus | reverse complement strand
TGTTAGTTAGTAAGGGATTAGACCCAGGGGCATTCTACCTCTGAGCTACAACCCTAGCCCTGTTTATTTTTTAATTTTGAAACAGGGTTTGCCTAAGTTGTGGAAGGCCTCACTAAACTGCTAAGGCTGTTGTCAAACCTGTGATCCTCCTGTCTCAGCCTCCCAAATATTGGGCTCATAGGTGTGCGCCACTGTACCCTGCCACACCTTAAACTTTCTAATTAGCTGTATAACTTTTAACTTGTGTCTTTTGTTGTGTGTACTCTATGAGAAAAAAAATTTTTTTTTTTTTTTTGGTGCTGGGGGTTGAACTCAGGGGCATTCTACCTCCAAGCTATACCCCCAGCCCTATTTTTTATTCTTTATTTTGAAACCGAGTCTCACTAAGTTGCGGAGTGCCTCACTAGGTAGCTGAAGCTGGCCGCGAACCCGGATCCTCCGGTCTCAGCCTCCCGAATGCTGGGATTACAAGCGTGCGCCACCACGCCCGGCTGAGAAAAAATATTTTTAAAGCACTTTGTTTATTGAATCCTCAGTGCATTGTACAGTGTCTGGGTATATGATAATCACTCATTAAATATTAAATTAGTAAATTTCTTTACACATGCCTCATTGTGCACTTGTCTATTTCTTGGGAATTAACTCCTAAGGTCAAAGGTCTTCGTAAATTGCCTAGAAAGGTTTTAGCAGCTGGTGCTCCCATCAAGGGTCCACGAAAATGTCACTTTTCTAACACCATTACCAACACCTGTCACTTTTCTAGTCACTTTTTTTTTCCTGGCACTCACCATGTTCAGCCCTACTTGATGAATTTTATTGACTTCTCTTTTCTCACAATACCCTCCTGCTGTGCCTTTATCTGGTTTAATTCTTCTTCTTATTATTATTATTCAGAACTCACTTTAAATGTCATCTCCTTAAGAAAGACTTCCCTGGCCTTCTGCTCTGAAGTTACCCCTAGTCACTGTACACCACTGTTTTATTTTCCTCATAACACCGATCACTTCCAGATAGTTTCCTATTTGTGTATTTGTCTGCCTATGCTTTCTTTTTCTAAAGTGGAAGCTTTATGAGAGCAGGAGCCTTGCTTCTCTTTGTCAACACTATCTCTAGTAAGTGTGTGTTTGATAATGGACTAAACTCTGGGTATTATCATTTTTCCATTGTTATCAATTTGCCAGGCCACGCTGGATTTAACGCACTTTTTTTTTTCTGGCTCAGTGAAGCTGAGCATCTTTTCAAGCACCAAGGTCTTTTAAAATTTTTTTTAAAATAACAAATGCCAAGATGATCTACAAGTTTAAATATTCTTGTTAGCATATTTGTTTTAGATAAGCTATATTTAATTTCTTATATTGCTGATTAGCTGGACAGTCTTTTAGGTTTCAGAAGCCTCCTTTCTCATTTATGCCAACATTGGTATCTGGAAAATACAATTCCTTTGACAATATTGAACTTAAAACTATCGCTTTCTTTATTGTCTCCCACAGCTTTTGGAAAGAACCAACACTGGTTTTGAAGAATCAGATTCCGGTGCTACCAAGAGTCCACTCCACTTAGCTGTAAGTGAGATGCGGTGGGCAACTTTGCTGGTTATAAAAAGATTCTGAGCCTTCCTAACACATGATTGGTCTTAAAATGCAAGCATAATAACTAGTGATTAGTCATCATGAAAGTAGCACATGGTTAACACATGGGCTATGAGAGAAAAGCCACCTCACCTTCCAGGCCCAGCTTCACCAGCGGGTGACCTAGATATGTCACCTCCCCTGTGCCTAGCCTCAGTTTCCCCATCTGTGAAATGACAGTGAATGAAAAGATATAGGGTACACAAAGTCTTCACCACACAGTACTTAATACTTTGCCATTATCAAATTTGGTCATCTTTAAAATTCAAAGAAAACATTTTAGCTTAAGAGATTTGATTATAGACAATATGCAAATTTCAAACTTGTGGATAATCAGCTGCTGCATTTCAAATACCACAGTTAAAATCTGTCAGGGCTTTTACGCACAGACTTGTGAGCATAAGATGAGCAGTGTCCAATTGCCACTGTGCTCTTTTTGCTTGGACTTGACATCGGGGTCTCAGAGGAGGTCTTAGGCTCCGCTTCTCATACAAAGTGAGATCTGAGGAGGAGGAAGAAGAGCTCTCTCATTACTGAAGCTTCCTCTCATCCCATAATGGAAGGGAAATGCAGCGGCTCCGAGTGGTGGTCCCTAGACTCTTCCTGGACCACCAAGGTGGGAGCACTCCCGCTGCCCCGCCTCAGGTTGTGTGCTGCTAACCCTCAGTGGTCAGCACATGCTCTGAAGAGCCCTGTGGTCTGCAGCCACAGCCAGGGCGCCTGCCCCAGGTGCTGCTGAGCTGTGGGCACTCAGTTCCTGGCCACGAAGACGGCATATAGATGCTTTTGTTGCTTGCTAAAACCCAGCGGGAGAACTCTGGGAAAATGGAAGGGGCAAACATTTAACTGTCATGATATTTAGACTATAGCAGGCAGACATAAGTACTTCCTTGATGTTGTTCTGATGAGAAATTGAAATGGAAAGTTTGGAGAGAGGAGGAGAATGTTTGATAAGTAGGCACCCAAAGCCATTCATGCCAGGTGAGAGAAGACGAGGCCCTGGCACAGGATCGGGGGTGTCCAGGACCAATGGATCACACTGCACGGAGCCCTCTCTCCTCTGCCTGAGCCCCTGCACACTCGACAACACACCTGCTGATGCCTGTCTCACAGTGCTCTGGCACACCCACCAACACATCTGCTACACTGTTTGAGTGCACACACACACACACACACACACACACACACACACACACACACACACAGTTTGAGTGCAGTGAAGTTAGCCACCCATCTTTGTTCCTGGAAGTGGACTTAGAGTGGAGAGGTGGGTGGGTGGGTAGTGGGGCATCTGTGTGCATAAAGCTTCATGCCAGTTGCCTTTAGTGCATGTTGCTGTTTAGAATCACTGCTGTGTGTGGGAAGCTTCCCCAAGGCTGAGCGTGCACAAACAAAGCCCTCGCTGCCCCTACCGGGGCCTGTGTGGAGGTTATCTCAGACAGATTTCTCAACTTCCAAGCCTTCTACTAATCTGAAAAGAGAGTTTCTTGGCTCCTGAAAATTCTATCATCTTTCTATTTAACCATTTGTTAAGTGGTTACTGTGCCGGCTGCTCTGCGGAGCTCTCTGAGTGTCCAGGCGTATAAAGGCAGGGTGGTGATATCCCTGGAGATTTGGCTTTGGTAGTTCTGCAGCTGACAGGGGCCAAGGAAAGACACACAGAGAAGAGGTCCCAGCTGCCACTCTTATCATCAGCTGCTCACCTGGACCTGGTTTTCCTACCTGTAAATTAAATGGAGTGAATGAGCTAAGGATTCTAAAAAAAACCCTTTCCAGTTTATTTATTGAATTGTTAGTTGGCCACATATATAATCTCTTATGTATCAGTTTCCCCACCTATAATATGAAGGGACTAGCAGAGTCTCATCAAGGGCCATTGGAGGGATGGCATGAGTTAATGCTTGTGACAAAATTAGAACTGTCTGATGGCACCTGTGTGCGATCGGCTAGCTCCATCCTTCTGGTTATTAACATTAATCTCATTCTTTCATTTGACATACGCTGTGCTGGAGATGCTGCAATAAAGGAAACCCAGTCTCTGTCCTTGTAGAGTTTGCATCTAGGAGAGACATTAGACAAGTAAATATATAGCACAACAGATGGTAAGAAGTACTACAGGAGAAAATCAAATGGGATCCATGAGGTAGAGAGTATGGAGGGGATAGTCAGGGTGCTATTTTACATAACCTAGAATCTCACATCCAAGCAGAGACCTTAAGAGCTACTAATGTTGATATCTGACAGAAGAAGGCTCTTGGCACAAGTGCAGAGTCCTGGGGTGAGAGCATTCTTGACATGTATGCAGGACAGCCAACCCCCCCCGGGGGGGGGCACAGCAGGCGGTGAGGGAGTGTGATGGGGAGGAGGTCTCACATACTGCGGAGGGAGGACCAGCTGCCACAGATCTCACAGGACCTCACAGTCCAGTGTAAAAACTTTGGCTTTTCCAAGCAAAATAGAAAACAAGTTGGACAGTTTTGAGGAGACAAATGACACGATATGACTATCATTCACTTTCCCTTAAGCGCTAAATTTTACAAGGGTTGAAAAGCCAAAGCCAGGCAACCAGGGAAGAGATGAGGAGGACAACTTTGACCAGGGTGATCACGATGCATGCGTTCTAAAATTATTTTGTTCTTTCCCTCTAAATGCTAACACTTAAAAAAAAAAAAAAACCAATTTGCTTCAAGAGCCCCACAAGTGTGCTCACCACCATCTCCAGAGACTTCTGTAGCAATTAAGTTGATAAAACCCAAGGCACATAAAATTTCTCAGGTGGAAGCATTCTAGCAGTGAAATGAAACCAGATGCCCCCAGACCTTGACTGCTGCAGGAGCCCCAGCCTGCCCTGAGTTGCTATTTCCTGGCTGAATGGTTCAGGTCTCCAGAGTTATCGGCCCAGTGAATTTCATAAGCATTTCGCCCACTCGAAAAAATTAAATTAAGAAACAAGGTTATGCAAATAAAAGGCCTCAGCTGTTGAGATTTCCAGATGGACCCATTGTTTTCATGAATTCTGTTGTGATCCCAATTCTTTCCTCTGTTGCCCTTATTCCCACCTAAGGAGGTTTGGGGATATGAATTATGTTTAAGAAATTTAAGTTACCTAATGAGATTTTTTTTCAAGAGGTACTTTTTAAAATAATTCATAAGTTTGATTGATACTTTCGATGAAGTGGATGTCTAGTGAAATTCAAGAGCTGGATTAAAGGAAGAAACATGGAAAATTCTATAGGTAAACCTGGCCTTTAAACATTCTGTCTCTAAGAGCATTTTCAAGCACTGGTATAGAAGAAAGTAAGGATTGGGACTCTAAAACTCTCCTCCTAATTAGCAGGGTTCACTTTTTCCTCTGGTACCAGGCACTGAACCTAGGGCCTTACACATGCTAAGGAAGTACTCTACCACTGAGCTACATCCCCAGCCCCTTTCCCCCTTTTAAAAAAAATTTTTTATTTTGAGATAGAGTCTCACTAAGTTGCCCAGGATGACCTCGAACTTGTAATCCTCCTGTCTCAGCCTCCCAAACAGCTGGGTTTATAGGTGTGTGCCCTCATGCCTGGCTCACTTCATTTTATTTTAATATTAAGCCTCTTTAACACAAGCTAATGGGTTTTCATTTTGTTTGTTTTTGTCATGAAGATTAAAAGGGAAAGTTCAGGGATCTTTTGCAGGGGGTAAGTTCCTAAGTCAGCAGCTAACTTTAGTGCCCTGTGTCACGACTCTATTGTTCTATACACTGCTGGCTCCTTCCCACCTCCTTCCTGCATGTTTCTCCTGTGTTTCTTCTCTTTATTAAATCTAAATATGTCAGCCATTGTGCTTTGTATATATACATGCACTACAAGTTGCTGATCCATTTCCCTAGGCCAAGTGAAATGAACAGAAATTAAAATGCTTACCGTCCTTGCCACATGTGGAAGGAGCTAGCATTTGCAAAGAGCATCTAGAAACTGTTGTTATCTACACATGCTCATTTTTATTTTAGTTTAGTTTTTGTGGTACTGGGGATTGAACCCAGGGGTGTTCTACCTCTGAGCTATACCCCAGTCCTATTGGAAACGGGGTCTCACTAAATTGCAAAGGGCCTCACTTAGTTGCTGAGGCTCACCTTGAACCTGGGATCCTCCTGTCTTAGCCTTCCAAATACTGGGATCTCAGCAACTTAGGAGATCCTGTTTCCAAATAAAAAATAAAACAGGGGTAGCGGTATAGATCAGAGGTAAAATGCCCTGTGATTCAATCCTCAGCACCAAAAAAAAAAAAAAAAGAAAGAAAGAAAAAGAGAGAGGGAAGAAGAGGAGGGAAGAGAAGGGAGGTAGTGTTATATAAAGACAGTGTATGTGTGTGTTACTGGGGATTCAATCCAGGGCATTCTATCTCTGAGCTACACCCTAGCCCTATTTTATTTTCATTTTGAAACAGGGTCTCACTAGATTGATGAGAATCTCACTACTTGCTGAGGCTGTCCTTGAACCCACAACTCTCCTGTCTCAGCCTCCCAAGTACTGGTATTGTAGGCTTGCATCATCATGCCCGACTTGTAAATACACCAAAGATTCAAGCTCAGAGTAAAGTATGGCAAACTGAATGACACCCTGATGTAGATGCTTCTATTACCACAGCCCTTTCCATGACATTAGATACTCCTGAGTTGGCTTAAAATCACCGATGGCCTGAATTGACTGTGGCTGACACTGGGTGAAGGATATATGGGAACTGGTTATACTATCTCTTTTTTGTGGATATTTGAAATTTCCTATAATAAATAGTTAAAGAAACATAGACCTGGCAGCCATATGGCCCACTCTTTCCATATTTCCTCTTGAAAAGCCCGCAGGTCGGGCTCCAGGGTGAGCTTCTCTAGGCAAGGCTGTGTGATCACAGCAGAGCTGGGTAACTTCTCTGCCCGTCTGCATCCTCATAGGTAGAATGAGGATAGCAAGAGTATCCAAACTCTGGATGGTTGTGAGACTTAAGTGAGGCAATAATGTGTCTACTGCATGCTGTCTGACACAGAGCAAGCACTTGGTAAAAGTAGCTATTGCTTCAGAATTTAGGTTAGAATAAAGGCGTACTGTCCCAGGCAGTTATGGTTTGTACAGCAAGTGTAGATCAGAAAGCTAGACATATGGGAAGTTATTTTCTTGTCTCAAGAGAGGTTATGTGCAGTAAAAGAGCAAGCACCCAGGGATTGGTTCCAGAGCTGTAGCTTCTTGCATCATAGTGCTGTTCAAGTCACTCCACCTCTGCGGTGAGCCTTCTATAGAAAGGGTTTAGGTTTTGAGTCAATATTTGTTATTCAGTCCTTTTCCATTACACATAAACACAGAAGTATTTAGTTTGAAAGTCAATTAAACGAAATTGCTAGGGGAGAGTATGTGCCTGCAGCATGGGTTCTGGGTCACAGATTTGGGATTGGGAGCCTGGCTCTGCCACTCGCTAAGCGGTGGTGGATGAGGGCAACAACACTGCTCGTCTTCTTTCCACTTATGATAAAAGGATGTTCACAAAGATTAAATGAGGATGCTAGAGAACTTGGCACAGTGCCCAGCACATGAATAGTTGCTATATTTTTAAAAAATATATTTCTACCACTAATACAAATAAGTGATGCCATTATAACCATTAATTCATCAAATAATTGTTGAGTGTCTACTATGTGCCAGGCACGATTCTAGGATATAGCAGTGAACAGCCCACGTAAAGTCCTTTCAATCACAGACAAGAGGCCAATCCATACACATGTAGCAGATGTCAGGAGGTAACAAGTGCTATGAAAGGTGACACCAAACAGGCCAAGTGGTGAGGAGCGTGGAGGCTGTCCCGCAGAGGCTGCTCTGGGAAGCCTCTCTGATGAGGTGGGATGTGAGCAGAAGTACCAGGAAAGCCACGGGGCTCTGGGGGAAGAGCTCTCCAGACAGAAGAAACAGAAAGTTCAGGCCCAGTGGTCCAGAGGAAACAGTGCATGTACTGAACTGCAGAGGGGCCAGTGTGCCTGTACTGGAGCGAGTGGAGGGTGTGCTGAGGATAAGGGTAGCAAGGCCGGACCCTGAGGGCCTGACCTGCCATGGGGAGTTTGGGATTTCATTACCATGAGCAAAGAAGCTATAGGTTAGTTTAAGTAGAGAGTGACATGATCCAGCTTGGTTTGGAAAGATTTCATCTGGTGGCTCTATCAGTAATAGATTGCTACAATCCTGGCAAAACAGGATGGTATATAGAGAGAAGTGGGTATATTCTACATATACTGTGAAGAAAGAGTAGAGATGGCAGTGGTGGCTTGGAAGTGGCCTTAAGGGCTGGTACTAGTCAAAGAACATCTTTATGTGAATGAGAACAAGGATGTGAAATCAGGTTTTGTAGCTGGGCATGGTAGTGCATGGCCAGCCTTAGCTACTTAGTGAGGCCCTCCACAACTTAGTGAGACCGTTTCAAAATAATGAATAAGAAATAGGGCTGGAGGTGTAGCTCAGACGTAGAATGCCCTTGGGTTCAATCCTCAGTACATGAAGGAAGGAAGGAAAGAGGGAGGGAAGGAAGGAAGGAAGGAAGGAAGGAAGGAAGGGAGGGAGGGAGGGAGGGAGGGAGGGAGGGAGGAAGGGAGGAATTGTGAGGCCTCCAGCAGCACTCTGGGCTCAGGGAGGAGAGGCAAGTAGTAGTAGGGAGGGAGAATATGATCAAAGCACATTATATGCATGCATGGAAATGACTCACGGGAACCCATTAATGTATGCAGTTAACATGTGTTATTAACTATGAGTAAAACAAAGAGCAGGGGTATGGGTCATTGTTTTCCTACAGCTACCTGAGAGCCTATGACACTTCTGTGTGAGTTAGCTAAGTTGCGCCTTCCTCTCAGCAGAAGCACCTTTGCACCAGGGCATGGCAAGGTGGGGAGAGCTAGTTTTCAGTGTCCACTTGCACTACTGTCTCAGTGCCTTCATTCAGGGCAATGGCCTTGGGCTTAAGGGCTGGGAAGACAGAAGAACTCTATGGGTTGAGGTTTGAGCAACTAGAAGAATCAAGTTATCATTACTGAGATGGGGAAGGCTGCAGATGGAGCAAGTTTGGAGAAATTAAGAATTCAGTTTATAGCTGGGCACAGGAGGCTGAGACAGGAGGATCACAGGTTCGAGGCTAGCCTCATCAACCTAGCAAAACCCTATTTCAAAATTAAAAGGGCTAGGGATGTAGCTCAGAGGTAGAATGCCCCTGGGTTCAATCCCCAGTACCAAAAAAAAAAAAAAGAAAGAAAGAAAGAAATCAGTTTATGATGTCTATTAGACATTCAAGTGGAAATAACAAGCGGTAGTTAGATATACAAATGTAGAAGTAAGGGAGAGATTGGGACTGGGATATAAATTTGGGATCCATTAGCATATGAGTTATTATTGCATGTTATATATAATGTATATGTTTCATATATAAAAATGACTCTAATCATTAACAAAAATTGTTAAAATGGGACAAAAATGAGAAAGTTTTTCCTTAATTTATCAGTACTCTTAATTCTTTTAAATCTATTTTTTTAATTGTTGTTAGCATATACTCAAGGAAAACACTTAAACAATGTGTGTGTGTGTGTGTGTGTTTTATTGGGGATTGAACCCAAGGGCATTCTACTTCTGAGCTACATCCCAAGCCCTATTTTAATTTTTATTTTGAAACAGGATCTCACTGAGTTGTGGAGGGCCTTGCTAAGTTGCTGAGGCTGTCCAGGATCCTTCTGTTTCAGCCTCCCAAGTACTGGGATTACAAACATGCACCACCATGCCCAGTTCATTCAAACATATTTTTAAAGATAAGGTGAAATAAGTCCATATGCTCATCACTCTACTTCCCAGTTACAGAGCGGACCACCATTACTAATTTCTTTTGTACCCATCTAAAAATTTTCCATGAATATAGATATGTATATATGTGCATGTGTTTGCTTTTCATATAAATGAGTTAACATTGCGTATACTGTCTTCAAATTAGTTTCTTTTTAAAATTTTTTGACAGATACTGTCAAATCACCTTTCACAAATGTCATACCAATCTATATTCCCACCAGCAGAGTGTAAGATTGCTTTTTTTCACAGTCTTAACGAATATTGGACATGACCACACTTTTTAATCATTGCCAATCTGGTAGTTGAAAGACAGTGCTTTAAATTTTTATATAGTTTTTATATGCCTATCGGCCTTTTACATTTCTTTTTTCTGTGATCTGCTTTTGTAAATTTCTTTTTTTTTATTGTAATAATTTTTTTTTTTTTGTAAATTTCTTTTCAATACTGGGAATTGAACCCAGGAGCATTCTGCCTCTGAGCTACACCCTCAGCCCTATTTTATTTTTATTTTGAAACAGTGTGTAAGTTGTGGAGGGCCTCACTAAGTTGCTGAGGCTGGGTGCAAACCTGCACTCCTCCTGTGTCAGCCTCCCAAGTACTGGGATTAAAGGTGTGCACCACCATGCCTAACACGTTCCTAGTTTTAAAAATGCACATTTCCCTTAGTTTGTAAGAGCTCTTTTATATTAAGGATATTAATCTTGATAAGCCTTTTTTCAAGTAAATTGCAGCTTGATAATAGCTACAGTGAAGAACAAAAAGCACAGGTAACAAAAGAAGTGACTTTGACAGATGGAGACAGATGGGGACAGGCTTTTCCTATTTCTTTTTTTATTTCCCTCCCAAACCCATTTTCCCTTCCTTACCTCCTTTCTCTCTTTTAAAATATTCAATGCCCCTTGCTTGTGGGGTTCAGGGGAAGGGAAGTATATACCCTTTTTTAACCTTACAGACTTAATAAAAAATTATCTTTTAGTCTTGATTTTTAGTAGTAGGAAGCCTATTACTTGACATAGCATAGGAGCTCATAATAGATCTGAACTTGATGCTGGTGCGTAATATATATTTCCATAATTGTTTCTAAGGTTTAGCTATAATCAATAGAAGAAATAAAGGAGAGAAGAAGCATCAACTACATGCAAGATATTATGCAAAGCCCGTGCAGTTTATCTCTTCTCATCTTCACAGCCACCCCAGGAGGCAGCTTTTATTGCTCTCATTTTATAGATGAGGAAACAAACTTGAAGTGTAATTAAGAAATTCACCTAAGGTTACATGTTTAGAAATTAGTCAAACGTTGGACCATAGAGGAAGGTCTCCGCACCTCTATGGAATTCCAAAGCCCATGATGTTTTTAGTCGTTTTGTTCTCCAGCTTTGCTAAAAGAAAAGACTCCTGACAATTTTTCTCTTTTTGTCAGTTGATACGTTTAGGACTGAACTGACAGATGTAAGAATATATTAATTCATGCAGCTATTCATCTATATTAGATTATTAGATTGATAGGTATAAAAACACATTAATGCACATAGTACCTTTGGGACAAATTATTGATCAAAGAGAAAGAATATGAAGAACTCAGATGTAATTGTGAGGTTTGTGAATTATGAGTTTTCAGTCAAACTCTCTGATTTGCTTTCAATAATTACCCCAAGCATTTTGCTGTCGTGCTCTTTGAGCCTGGGTTGCTGTGGATTTGAGGTGAGCACATGTGAGTCCGTGCTTTGTTCTTTGCAGGCCTACAATGGGCACCATCAGGCCTTGGAGGTCCTTCTGCAGTCACTGGTGGACCTGGACATGAGGGACGAGAAAGGCCGCACTGCTCTGGATCTGGCTGCCTTTAAGGGACACACAGAATGTGTGGAAGCACTTATCAACCAGGGTGCCTCCATCTTTGTGAAAGACAATGTAACCAAAAGAACCCCACTTCATGCCTCAGGTGAGTCTCATCAAGGTCCAGTTACCCTCACTTTGTGGCCCCTTCATAAGTTTGAGTAAAAGGATGGCAGCATCTCTTTTCATCCCAGTTTTTAAAATAGCTGTTTTCTTTCTACATCACATATACCTACACACTTCCAACATGCTTTTGACCTGCAACCTTTCTGAAGATGATTGATATTCTCTGGCCAACAGCCTCTGACCTTTTTCGTTCAAAAGAACATACAGAACTTATGGCCAAAGGATGCCCCAAACTTTCTGAACAAAAGGCAAGGTAGACTGTGATTATCAGAATAAATTACATTGAACAAACACATTAAAATCACATAGTAGCTGAGAGTAGTGGCACACATCTGTAATCCTAGTACTTGGGAGGCTGAGACAGGAGGAGCAGCTAGCCCCAGCAACTCAGTGAGGCCCTTTGCAACTTAGTGAGATCCTGTTTTGTTTTTTGTTTTTTTGTTTTTTTTTGTGGTACTGGGGATTGAACTCAGGGGCATTCTACCTCCGAGCTATACCCCCAGCCCTATTTTTTATTCTTTATTTTGAAACCGAGTCTCACTAAGTTGCGGAGTGCCTCACTAGGTAGCTGAGGCTGTCCAAGAACCCGGATCCTCCAGTCTCAGCCTCCCAAATGCTGGGATTACAAGCGTGTGCCACCACGCCCGGCAGATCCTGTTTTAAAATAAAAGAATAAAATAGGGCTCGGGGCATAGCTCAGAGGTAGAATGCCCAGTATTCCACCCCCCCAAAATTGCATGGCAGGCCAGACATGGTGGTATATACCTGTAATCCCAGTACTTGAGAGACTGAGATAGGAGAATCCCAAGTTTGAGGCCAGGCTCAGCAACTTAGTGAGATCCTCAACAATTTAGCAAGACCCTGTTTCAAGAGGGCTGGGAGTATAGCTCAGAGGGAGAATGCTCTGAGTTTAATCCCTAGTACCTAGAAAAAGAAAAACTAAAAAATCACACAGCACTGCAAAGCATAACATTAATGTTATTGCAGATCTTTCATGTAAGGAGACATCAGACTATGATCCAATCAGTACATCATCCTGCCAACCTTAGCTTTTCCTCTGATTCTTGATGCATCAGATATAAAGACAGAGACTAAATTCATGTATCGAAAAATAAGTTATTTGTCTTTTCTGGGATTTTTCTCCAATGCTTGTAAAAAACTGTCAAGACACTTCTAGATGTATACACAGATACAAAGGTAATGTAGTAGAATCTCTGGCTCAGCTAAGACACAATACATTTGGGCCTATGAAATTCAGTGATGTCAGACTTTGATGGGGTTAGTAGATACTGTCTTATAAAGAGAAATAGCTGTCTTACACAGTGAAATATGGTTGTAGTGAAAAGCAAAGAAATTAAGGTAGTTTTTCAAAAACCTTTATGATTCTTGTTACTGAGGAAAATTTTCTAGGGATGATAGATCTTTTAGAATTATTTCTAAAAACTTAACTTCCAAGCCACTGAAGAGACTGGGGAAAACAAACAAAAAACAGCTGTTGCCTAATTACTTGGGAATGCTTGTTGATAGAAGAAACTTTAATGATGAGGTTAATGATGGCTGGTGTTATTGAGTTAAAAATTCTTATTTCCCATCACGTTTAGTTTTTTTGGCTTCCTAGGCATTCTTGGTGCTATTATAAAGTTCAAATATTGTTCTCCCTTTTTAAGATTAGTTTCCCATTATTAAGGCAAGCATCTACTTTGTTACCATGTAATCCCTAACAATTAACAAAGGGTCTATTTTGATTGTGAAAGACTGCCCTTGTAAACAGGTAAACAATGACCAACCATCTTGGGTACTCCTGTGCCACTGTGATGTAGGCATGGTCCAAGGGGGCCCCCTAGTGGTCAAGATTACTCACTCCCTTCGAATTTCCCTCACATCATTCATTAAAAACAGTGTCTGTCATTTGATTCTGTTCTCTACAAAATGTCTGCTACACCAAAGCGTTAGCCTGTGGCTTGAGGACCTGCTTACCAACTCCCTTGAGAAGCCAATTTCCTTTTTACCAACCCTCGGAGTACTGTAAGGAATGGCAGCCTGGGTGGATTAGAGGTTTGGGCGCAGATGGATGCTGTGACAGTCGTGGTCTTTGAGCAGAATGAAAAATGGCTGTCACTCACAGCCAGGGAGAGGCTGAGCGAGTCTGCAACAAAGCTGGACCTGGCAGGGTACAGACAAACATGGTAACATCTTTTCACTAGAAAGTAATTAAAATAAATATATATACATATATATGTATGTATGGAAGCCAATGAGAATGTAAGCTTGGATACACTTTTATTCTAAGGGGCACTTCAATTTTCCTGAGGGCTAATAAGCTAAATTCACAAAGCTACTACACACACACACACACACACACACAGTGTGAAATTATTTTGCTTTCCAACACACTGGGTGAGTGATATAAACTTAGATCATTTTTTTTTCTTATGTTTAGTAAAAAATCAAATATCCTTGGCACTATTATGATTATGAGCATTTAAAGAATATCAAATTGATATAGTAAGGGGAACCAGGCAAAATACATCGTTCTTTTACTTTCATGAAGCCAGCTGTCATTTCCTTGGTAATCATTTCCTTTTAGGTATACATTAAACTCCTTGCATATTTCAACAATGATAACAGATTCAGTGTCTTAAAAAAAAAAAGTAGCAATAATAGATTACCTGTAACTCCAAATCCACAAAATTTCCTCCCAAGATACATAAATGTTGCTGAGAATGAGCTGAATGTAACGGACTACAAAACCTGGGCATTATTCTTGTAGTTCATTCGTGCGGTGTCGATGAATAGGAGCTAATTCTGATGTGTATTGTCCCTGAAAATGGTGTCGATGTTAAATTAGCATTCTCTCATGACTGGCAAGCAATAGAAAAGACTGAAATGCAGCTCTGAGAAGAGCGTTTATCAGCCTAACATAGCTGCATCTATTCCTTCTCCCTCTGCATCCATAACGAGGGAAATTCAACGTATTTTATGGTGTTCTGATTGTTCACAGAGGAGAGTAGTTCACATTTGGAATTTTAAACATGATTTTTCTCATCTTGCTCCCTAAGTGGAAATCCATGTCTGTTGTAAGCTTTTCTGGGGTTCCATTCAAGAAATTGAAAGTGCCTTGCCCCAGGGGATCCTCACCCAGCTCCCCTCTCCCCCACCAGGCACCACTATTTCTGAAAAAGAAGCATCTGGCCAGGTGCAGAAGGCGAGCTCCCTCCATCCCCGACTGGTCAAGGCTGACAAAGGGTTGGGGCCAAGCTTCCTGTCTGCCGCAGCGTCTGCTGGGGAGGAGGGGGCAGGATGGGTCCCTTAGAAAGGGACCTGGGGGGAATCTAAGTCAGAGCTCACAGGAGAGGGGGGGTGCTGAGGAGGGGAAGGAGGTATGCTTGAGACCCTGGAAGGCAGGGAAGGATAGGCTGTGGTTTGAGGATCATCAGGATATGTCAGGGTCCTAACTGCATGTGTTCTGAGAATGCCAGTTGATCGCCAATGAGCAGTGAGCACATGGATCGTATATACTTTTCTGACTTAATGTTTCACTTTAGCACCGCTAAACTATTGCTGACATGTCTACCTGAAATCTAAAGTGACCCAGAACACATAGGCCCTGTTCTGTTCTCCCTTCCCTTTCCTTCTTCCTTCTCCTCCTTTCCACATCCAGAATGAGGGAAACTCAATGTATTTTATGGTGAATTTCCTCTTCTTCCCATCTTATCCTGCTCCCCTCTTCTACTTCTTCCCCCTTCTTTCTTAAAAAAGGCCAGAAGTCAGACGTGGTGCTGCATGCTTGTAATCCCAGTACTTGGGAGGCTGAGACCAGAGGATCTGGGTTCTCAGCCAGCCTCAGCACTTAGTGAGGCCCTCTGCATCTTAAAGAGACCTTGTTTCAAAATAAAGAATAAAAAATAGGAAGTTCCACTGATGCCTCTCCCTCTGCAAGCTTCTGGGGGTATAAGCTTGGAAGTAGAATGCCCCTGGGTTCAATCCCTAGTACTGCCAAAAAAAAAAAGGAACTGACAAGAGGGAAGAGATACCAGTTCTATACAAGGAGCTGAGAAAAATGTAAGAGAAATTCCTTCCACACAGGAGCCAGAAAAGGAAGGTGAAGATCAGAGTGCCTTGATAGGAGGAGGGGGCAGAGGGGGAAGGGCCGGCTGCACCCCAGGCCATCTTGAACTGGAAACCCAGGGGTACCTGTCTGTAGGAATGGAAGTCACTGATTGGAACTCCAAATGAATTTCACCTTGGAGGGATATATGTAGCATTGGTATGTTAAAAAGAATGTTCATTGTTTTCTTTTTCAGTTATTAATGGTCACACCCTGTGCTTGCAGCTACTACTAGAAATTACTGACAACCCAGAAGTGGTTGATGTGAAAGATGCCAAAGGACAGTAAGTGTTCCCACACTTGGGCCTGGGCTGATATTTCTAACACAAGACATAACGGTGGTTTGTTGAGTAGCTAAGAGAACTGACTGCTGAATTCTACATTGGGAGTACACATCTGGGTGAAATTCTTGGGTGAGAGCCCTAGAACAATGAGGTGGCTTTGTGCTAAAGAGAATATCCAGGAAAAGCATGTGGGATGGGGTATACATATCTTAGTGAAAAAGACCACCTTTTTCTGGCTGTGGCCATGTTTCCTGGCTTTTTTTTTTTTTTTTTTTTTCTATCCCCACCTTTGTTTCCTCTTTCTTCCCATCGTTCTCATTTCTGAAGCCACATTACCATTTTTAAATTAATAATGACTAAAGGATAGAACCCAAAAGATTATTTCCTCATTAAAAATCCCTCAGATTTTTATCCTTCCTTGAGTTTGTATTTTTCTAAATATTTTCCATTTGTTGGCCTATTCACTACCCAATCTTCCCTTATAAATAATAAATGCAAGCTAGGTGTGGTGGTACGTGCCTAGAGACTGGAGAATTGTAAATTCAAGGCCAGCCTTAGCAACTTAGTGAGACCTTGTTCCAAAATAAAAAAAATAAAACAGGGCTGGGGATGTAACTCAGAGGTAGAATACCCCTGGGTTCAACCCCCAGTATCATGAAAAAAAGAAAAGAAGGAAGGAGGGAAGGAAGGAAGGAAGGAAGGAAGGAAGGAAGGAAGGAAGGAGGGAGGGAGGGAGGGAGGGAGGGAGGGAGGGAGGGAGGGAGGGAAAGGAGGGAGGGTAGAAAAGCACTAGTGATGATCCCAGGGAACATGAGCTAGCACCATAGTAGGACCTAGAACCCTGCCTCCTGGATCAAGCACTCTGATCTTTCCCCTAGACCCATCAGACTTTTCTTGATGGCTGTGCTGCTTTGTTCAAATGAAATCTTAGAAGTTGAACATAGAATACTATGACAGTAGAGCGTCTCTAATGGAAACAAAAGGGTCTTCCACATGTGCACACTCCCAGTAAATGCTACATCATTCTGAAATGATGAGATTAACATGAAGATTTTGAGACGGAACCTTTCCCTGCCCCACCTCTGTGGATCATTCACCAACACCAGGGCCATTAGAGCAGAGGCAGATTGCTTGTTCCAAATAGCAGGTGTCAAGGTGTCAAATTGAGAACACAGAAAATACTAAGCCATTGTCAAGAATAAAAAGAGAAATCCTCCCACTAGAAGTGAATATTGTTTTTCCTAACCTCCTTTTTAAAAGCCTAATTATCTCTCTCCACAGAACCCCACTGATGCTTGCAGTAGCATATGGGCATATTGATGCTGTTTCGTTGTTACTTGAAAAGGAAGCAAATGTGGATGCTGTTGATGTCATGGGGTGCACAGCTTTGCACAGAGGGGTGTGTACATCTTTCTCAGCTTTAGTCGGCACTTTTTCACTGAGCTTATTTTCTGTCTTTTTTTCCCCCCTCCTATATGAATTTTTGGTAAAAAGGTTGTTTAATAATATAGCCAATTAACTCGAGGTGATCAGAGAGAGATTACAAAATCTTGCGCAAAGGCACAATAATAAAAGGTACTCTTGGGTCCTGCTTTTAAGATTTCATGTAAAATTATGATAATAGATACATGAATACCTACTGTTTTGTGGGATTGGTTCTGCTTTCTAATTATAAAATACATGTTCACCATAGAAAATATGCAAGATATTTTTAAAACACAGAGGAAGAAAACCACAATTACCAGTAATCATATCTCCTGAAGATAACCACTTTTCCACTTTTTGGTGTATTTATACAGTTTTTCTGTATACTGATTTGTTTTAAACTTTAAAAAGAGAGAATACTAAAGGTGCTGTTTTGAATCTTTTTTTCTTTTATATGAAGAACATTTTTCCATGTCATTAAATATTTTTCTATATCATAATTTCTAATGCTTATTGGGTACAGGTGCCATAATTTATTTCAGTGATTACCTGGTTTTGAGTCATTATACTATTTCTAAATATTCTCCCCCAGCCCCCCCCGTGTGTGTGTGTGTGTGTGTGTGTGTGTGTGTGTGTGTGTGTGTGAAACTGGAGATTGAACCCAAAAGCTTTCTACCTCTGAGCTACATCCCCAGCCCTATTTTTTATTCTTTATTTGGAAACACTAAGTTGTGGAGGGCCTCACTAAGTAACTGAGGCTGACTTCAAACTTGAAATCCTCCTGTCTCAGCCCCCCAAGTACTGGGATTACCAGTATGCACCACTATGCCTGGCTAAATGTTCTTTTTTCTTAATACATTTAATGGTGCATGGTAATATACATCATGATGAGGTTCAGTGTGATAGGGGATACATGCACTTGGTGAATTTCCCCCCAGATCCCACCCTGCTCCCTCCTCTTCCCTGTACATGTTATTGAGGTTGGCATTGATAATCTCATATATGTACAGAACATTATTTGAAGTGTTTTCTTCAAGTCTCCCCCCTCCTTCCCTCTCCTAGACTCCCTCCATCACTCCACTGGGGTTTCTCTTCCTTTATCTGAAGTTCCTTTTGTTTTTCAATTTCTCTCTAGCTTCTACACATGAGAGGAAACATATGACCCTTCACTTTCTGTGACTGGCTAATCTCATTTAGCAAAATATTCTCTAGCTCCATCCATTTTCCTGCATTTTTACTTTTGTTCTTTATTGCTGACTGGAATTCTCTTGTGTGTATATTCTATAATTTCATAATTCATTCATCTGTTGATAGACACCTAGACTGGCTCCATAATTTGGCTATTGTCAATTGTACTGCTATAAGCATGGATATGTACATATCACTATACTATTCTAACTTCAATTTCTTTGGAAAGATACCTAGGAATGGTATAGCTGGATCATATGGTGGTTCCACTTCCAGTTTTCTGAGGAACCTCCACACTGATCTTCACAGCTGTTGCACTAACTTGCAATCCTGTTAAACAGTGTATAAGGGTTCCTATTTCCCCGCATCCTTGCCAGCATTTATTGTTATTTTTATTCTTGATGATTGCCATTATAACTGGGGTTAGATAATCTAATTGTTCTTCATTATAAATGATGCCAAAGCATGTATCCTGTGGACAATTCTTGTACACATCGGTTGAACTGTTCTTTAAAGCACGTCCAAAAAAACTAAATGAGCAAAAGCAGAAATCACAAAACTGCTATTTGTCAATGGTGTAAACACCCTGATAAGTGGAAAGAATGGGAACTTTATGTGACCACTGTCATAATCATAATTTTTATATCTTGGGCACTTCCCGTGTGCCATACAACAGGCTGGAGACCTTTATATAAATGGGCACCATATAATGATCTTTCGGTTAACACATTACAATGGTGACTCAAAAGATTATAATGGAGCTGAAAATTTGCTATCATCTAGTACTTTTACTATACCTTTTCTGTTTAGTTATGTTTAGATACAAAGATTTGTTCCATTGTGCTACAATTGCATATGATATTCAGTATACTAACAGCTATACACATTTGTAGGCTAGAAGCAGTAAGCTATACAGTCTAGTGTAGTAGGCTATACTGTCTGGGTTTGTGAAGTACACTTCATATTTGCACAACAAAACCACCTAACAATACAATTCTCAGAACATATCCCAGCCTTTAAGCATCACATAATTCTATTATCTCATTAGTCTTCACAACCTGTGAAATAATTATTTCTATTCCTGTTTACAGGTAAATAAAGTGAAGCAGAGAAAGGTGAATTGAGCTAAGTTTTACAGGGGTCAGAAAGCCAGGATTAACTCTTATCTTCCTGATTCCAAAACTGATATTTTCTACTATGTCGCAATACCTTTCATGGCTGTATTTGGAGTCAAGAGATGTTTCCAAATGTGGATGCTCACAGACTTTCGGGGGTTGTCCTGCCTTGTGCCTCTGCAGTAGGGCAGTGTGCTTTCTTGAGGTTCAGACATAAGTTTACTTACTCTGAGCCCAGCATCACCTGGCCAGCTGCCTTGCTTCCTGAGTCTTCTGCCCTTCTGAAATTTGTTTTGTGTTTTCATTGCAATACACCAGATTATGACAGGACATGAGGAATGTGTGCAAATGCTGCTGGAACAAGAAGTGTCGATTCTCTGTAAAGATTCCAGAGGGAGGACGCCCTTGCACTATGCTGCAGCTCGGGGCCATGCCACGTGGCTGAGTGAGCTGCTCCAGATGGCTCCTTCTGAGGAGGACTCTTGCTTCAAGGATAACCAAGGCTACACGCCGCTGCACTGGGCTTGTTACAATGGTGAGTTGATTGTCATTTGATTGATTCCAGCATGCCATAAATCATGGTGTCCAATCCTTCTGCACCCAAGATTCCCTCTTTGTGTTTTTATCTATTTGGTTGGTTTTCTAAAACAGATCTCTCCCCAACCCCATGGCTGCCATAGTGCCTTAATTTGAGTAAAAATTCACTTATTCCTTTTTGTTAATGTAATTCCTAATCAGAACTTCAGATAAACTTAACCAGTTATAATCAGAGTTTCTCTCTATATAAGATAACCAGAGATCCCAGAAAGAATTAAAATAATGTAGCTTAAAAGAATATATATGTTTATATATACTACACCATGTCATGAGTGAATACTAGTAGACTCATAGTTTATCTTTTGGATTTTCTTTTTTATGTTTCAAATTCCTTATTTTTATTTCACTTATTTGAACAAAAAAGTCATGCATGCTAATTGTTCCAACTCAAAAATGTTGAAGTGTCTAAAGTAAAATTATCTCTATTTCCAAACCTACTTTTTTTTTTTCTTACAGTAGTGGGGATTCTACCTGCGAGCTACACTCCCAGCCCAATTTTTTTCCTTTATTTTAAAACAGGGTCTCACTAAGTTGTGGAGGGCCTCACTAAGTAGCTGAGGCTGACTACAAATGTGCAATCCTTCTGTCTCAGCCTCCCAAGTACTGGGATTACAAGCTTGGGCCACCATGCCTGGCTAAACCTATTTTCTGATATGATTTGGTGTATGTCTCTCATAATTTTTCTTCTGAGACTATAAATAAATACAAATGAATGTGTATCTATTTTTAAATGAAATTGTATAACAAATATCTATCATCCTATAATTTTCTTTTTGGCTGACTTAAAATTTATTGTAGAATAGTCTTATAAGTCAGTATGTATGAATGTAGATTATTTTGATCATTGTATATTATTTCATATATATATGTATATATTTATATATATACTCAAATTAATGATTTGGTCCAGTAGATCTCTGTTGATAGACATTCAGATTGTTTTTAGGTATTTTTCCTATTACAAACAATGTGGTGATGTGTGTTATTATGGTACCCAAAATTCTGTCAGGTAGATATCTAAAAGTGAAATTATTGGATAAGAGCTCATGCCTAGAATCCCAGTACTTGGGAGGCTGAGATAGCAGAATCACAGGTTCAAGGACAGCTCAGCAAGTAGAGACTCTCATCAACCTAGTGAGACCCTGTTTCCAAATAAGAAATAAAATTGGGCTGGGGGTATAGCTCAAAGGTAGAATGCCTCTGGGTTCAATCCCCAGTACCAAAAAAAAAATACATGCATTAATACTGTATTAATTTGCAATATATAATAAATTAATATGCTCTATTAATTTGTAAGAAAGATGTCATAATTTCTTACTCCACCAAATATATAAAATAAATGGTATTTTTCCATAGTTTTGCCAGCCCAGGATGATATCAACTTTTTTTATTTTTGTCAATTTTGAAGGGCAAAAAGAAAAATATCCCATTGTTTTGAATTATATTTCCTTATCTCATAGCATATTGATTGGCTATTTGTGTTTCTTCTCTGAAAATTACCTTTTTCACCCATCACTCATTTTTTTTCCTATCGAGTTGCTTATCTTTTCTCATATATTTATAGGAATGCCTCGTCTTAGTGATATGAATCCTCTGTGTGTTATGTGTGTTGCAAATATTTTTGTCTCTCGTCTATGATGCCCTACTGTCAGGTCTTTCTTTTATGGTATTTCGGTCTTCTGCCTTGCTTAGGAAGGCCTTTTACCCCTCTGATATACGAACATTTCATATTATGAACAATAAGAAACATATGTGTTTCTTACTGTGCTTCTAGAATTTTATTTTTACATTTTAAATTCTACTAAAATGTTTTATTTAGAAGCTATGACTATTAGTTCTAGAAAGAGGGGTGTGTCTAATGATATTGACTTAGGACCTCTCATTATGTTTTCATTGCACTCTTCTTTTTTTTTTTTCCATTGGTTCTGCCTTAGTAAGAGCCAAAGTTTCTACTTCTTCAAATTGATCTTGCTCCCTCCCTAACACTGGAAGATTATGATTTTTTTTTTTTTACCTTAAGTGAGTAAGGGCTCTGTTACTCATTTGCTGAGAGATCTCTCTGGCAATGGAGAATCTACAGGAGAGAAAGGATGCAGTAGAAAGGAAAGTAGGGGAGATACATGGTCTCTCTGTTCTTAGGCCCCTCTCCAGGTACCAGATAGGGAGGAGGAGCACCAAAGCAATTCACCCTTCCAGGGAAGTCTTTCTTCAAGTCTTAGATTCAAGTTCCCTCGAATCCCCTCCACTAGGTATTTTAAAATATTGAAACTAGTTCAATCTGGGCATGGGGGAGCAAGTCTGTAATTCCAGTACTTGGGAGTCTGAGACAGGAGGATTACAGGTTTGAAGCCAGCCTCAGCAACTTAGCAAGGCTCTTTGCAATTTAGCAAGGCCCTGTTTTCAAATTTAAAAATAGGACTGGGGGTATAGCTCAAGGGTAGAATGTCCCTGGGTCCAATCCCCAGCACCCATATAAAAAAAAAAAAGAAAGAATTTCAATATTCTCCAGTCCTGTCTGTGCAGACTCTTAGGTTGAGATTCGTATAGTCCCTACTTAAGGAATGGTATGTGTAGGTGGTGCCTTTAGCTAGATACTTTGGGGGATTCATACCGATAGAGAGGTTAAGGTATCTGGAACTATTGGAATGAGAGTAAGGGTTGGATGTAGTTGGAAAGTTAGACAATATAACTTGTCCACCAGGAGCTTCTTACACTTATTACTTCATGTACTTCTTTGTCCTCCCAAAAATAGTTGTCAACTTGTCTCTTTGTAGGTATAAGAAAGATGATTTGTACTTTAATATTTAAAATTGTACAATCTTCATTATTCTGAGGTAGATCATAAGAGAACTTTTACTGAATTAGAACTGAGTTAAGCCATAAAGAAGTTCCTGGATACCAGTCTGTATTCCAAAGCTAAATAGCAATACCTCCATGCCTTACAATCTGACTCAGAGATCCCATATAAATTGCCTCTAGCAAGGTGTGGTGGCACACACGTGTAATCTCAGTACATGGGAGGCTGAGACAGGAGGATTGCAGGTTCAGCAACTTAATGAGGCTCACAGCAATTTAGCGATATCCTGTTTCAAAACAATAAATAAAATAGGGCTGGGAGGGAACCTCATAGGTAGAAGGTCCCTACATTTCATCCCAGTACCACAAAAAATAATAAACACAACTTAAAAATAGATTGCCTCCAAACATGTAATCAGTAAGTTGATAAAGCTGAGGTTTTACCTCAAATTCCATTGATTTAGGAACCACCTGCCACTTTGTTAAAAACAATTCCTTACATTCATTCATCTACTTATTAAGAAAATATTTATTGTATACCTACTGTATGGCAAAGGGCCATTTAAAACACATACGATGTTACAGTCAAAGCCATTTTTTTTTTGTCAAAGTGTTTTACATGCATTATCTTAAATAGTGTTCCCTAGTAACACTAATTCTCCCCTTCACTCGGGTGCATAACTGTAAGTGAACCTATTTATGTGGGTAAAAGATAAATTTCCTATTATAAACATGGACAAATTGAGGTACATTTTTGTCAGGCATCTCTCTATTAGAGCTGAGGGCAACATAGAATCTATTCTGCTTGCAAATGAGGTGTTGTCTTTCTCTCTTTCCACCAGACCATATGGCCTTCCCTGTGTGATTTGTTCATTATGTCTCAGAACACCTGTGAGCATAGTTAATAACATTTTGGCATTTTGTTAATTTTATTCCACAGAGAATGAACATTCAGCCAATTCAGGAAAATTTATAAGCTAGAATTCAATACTTAATAAAAAAAAAGCAAAATATGTTGAACAAAGTTTCTTTCCTAGAAACTCTCCTAAATTCTTTGGATTCCTTGCAGGTAATGAAAACTGTATAGAGGTACTTTTGGAGCAAAAGTGTTTTAGAAAATTTACTGGTAATTCCTTTACTCCACTGCACTGTGCAATGTAAGTACACATGCTTGAAGTTAATGGTGTTGCTTTAGCTCTTTTGATTACATGTAGGAAAATTGCCAAAAGCTTTTAGATAACAGATAAGACTAAAATATTCCATTTGGCTGCTAAAGACAAATAGGTCTGATAGCAAAGTGTAGTCACTAATGGTAATAATTTTCTGGGAGTTTTTTGTGGAAAACCACTGTTCCAAGGTGATTGACATGCCACCTTAGGGGAACTGCATGAAGGGGTAGGCTGAAAGACACATCTCACATGATACGAGTAATTCTTCAGGTATAGCTCACATTTGTCTGACAAATCTTAAAAACAAGCCAGAGGTAACAATAGTATGCCTATGGATGGTTAGACGTTTTCTACCAGGAAGACTTTTTATATACTGTAATTCCCATTCTTCATATGTGGTAAGTCTTTTTTATGGTAAATCTAATTTTTAACTTTTCCTCCTAGTTCAGAGGACACAATAACTTTAAGTCAGATTTCCATGTGCAGCCCAGAGCCCCAAGACTTCATTATACTCTTTCTTTACCTTGTCTGTGGGCTTCACATGAAGCTGGGTCACTTGATTGGAAAGCTATTGGAGACATAAAATAGATCAGTGAAGAAAGTGCAAATGATAAAGAATCAGGACAATTTCAAACTTGAAGGACCCACCTTTTCCACTTTGGGATCCTCAAAACACTTAAGATGGGGTGTGGTATAAGTGGTATGCAGTGAAATCTTACCTGGATGTAGACGTTCTGAAGAAATGCTGGGGTTACGGTCTATGCCACCAGAGTGTTTGCATCAGGTTAACAGATACATTAGATTGTTCGATATACACTGTATAGGAAGACGAGAGAGGAGGGAACATATAATGTTCTAAAGAGTGAAATTTTTACATTAAAATCCATTTTCATTTTAGAATAAATGATCATGAGAATTGTGCTTCATTGCTACTTGGGGCCATAGATTCCAGTATTGTCAGTTGTAGAGATGACAAAGGCAGGTAAGTGACCCTAAGAATGCATGTCTTTTATCTTGACAAGTCTTAGTCTTTGCAGTTGCAGGATAGCCAAACATCTATTTTTTAATTGAAAAAGTAATATATGAGCATTGTTTTTAAGTTAAATATTATAAAGGTTATATAACTAAAAGAAAATTCTCTCTTAGCCCAGAATCCCCATCTTTTTCCATAGAGAAAAGTACTGCATACTGTTCCTTACAAATTTTTATATTCTCCTAAATATTTTCTATACATATCTATAAACATATATAAATACATGTGCATAAATTCTCTTTATGCAAATAGGTGCATTTTATAACC
Organism: Graphiurus murinus; assembly: GCA_004027655.1. Taxonomy (NCBI): domain Eukaryota; kingdom Metazoa; phylum Chordata; class Mammalia; order Rodentia; family Gliridae; genus Graphiurus; species Graphiurus murinus. The sequence goes on along the minus strand of PVLC010008971.1, from coordinate 30,548 downwards.
ATATTCTGCTCCTAGGATATCTTGGAGATCTTTCCATGCCAGAATATACAGATTTACCATATTCTTTTTAAAGCTGCATATTTTTTCATTGAATGAATATACTATATTTTACTCAGCCTGCTTGTTTTTGAAGAACATTTAGGGTGCTTCCAATATTTTACTATTTAAAAAAGTGGCACAGTGAACATTTTTATATATGAATCTGTACACATGACCAAGAATACCTAGTAGATAAAATCCTAGGAGTGACATTACTTGATTAAAGGTCAATAGTTTTTCATTTTGATGAGTAGTGCCAGATTGTCCTCCCAAAGAAGTCAACCATCCTAACTGGGCATGGTGGCACGTGCCTGAAATCCCAGGACTTAGGAGGCTGATACAAGAGGATCACAGGTTCGAGGCCAGGCTCAGCAATTTAGCAAGAACCGTAGGAACTTAGCAAGACTCTGTTTCAAAATTTTTTAAAAAACAATTTTTTAAGGATTGGGGATATAACTCAGAGATAGAATGCTCCTAGGTTCAATCCCCAGTACCAAAAAAAAAAAAAAAAAAAAAAAAAAAGACCAAGAAATCAACTATCCATATTAGATAATGTGGGCTTTTAAATTTTATATGCTCAACCAATTTCAGGTTTTATTTTGAAAGTATTTATCTCAAAGAGTGAAGTCATTAGAACTCAAGATTAAAGAGTCAATAAAGATGCTAATTTTATTATCAGAGCCACTGTGTAAACCCCCCAAATCTAAGGTATGCCATTCATATAGGTGACATTTCAGTGTCCACCCTGAGTGACTTTTAGAAAGGCTTGATCATTTCTTCTGTAAACTGAGAAGTTTAAATTCTAGACAATACCATGCATATGATTCATGGGCAGTTGTTAAAGAGAGAGTAAGTTGAAAAGAAAACGAAGTGATACTATTTGAAATCTTCAGGACACCCCTTCATGCGGCAGCGTTTGCCGATCACGTGGAGTGCTTGCAGCTGCTGTTGAGACACAATGCTCAAGTGAACGCAGTGGACCATTCAGGGAAAACGCCACTGATGATGGCTGCTGAGAATGGCCAGGCAGGCGCTGTGGGTATGTACTTGTCGAGTGGACCTTGCACATATGTCTGTCCAGACTCCAAAATAGCAATGGAAAGTCAAGACATTAGTGCTTTTTAGTACATTCATCTGAAAAAGGACCACTGTTTGTTTTGTTTGAACCACCTGACTATTTGCTTAATCATGTTCAGTTCTCTGTAACTTCATCATTGATGGATCTTGTCACAGGGAGCTAGCCCTGCCTCAGTGAAGTTTATCAACCTTTAGAAACCAAATATGACAATGGAATCATTTTAACTAGAAATAACAAAACTATAACAACAGTTAAAACTAACACCTGTCAACCCTGAATTTGGATAGAATGAATATGGCAATAGATTGCGCCTTTCTTTCTCTAAGAACACTAAATATGATTGTGTGAGTTGTACGTATTTACATGTTGTTTTTGTAGTAGCTTCTTCAAAATGCATGTGATCAATATCTATTCTAAGAAAGAGTCTTTTGGCTTTTTCTACAGATATTTTGGTGACCAGTGCCCAGGCTGATCTGACTGTAAAGGACAAGGACTTGAATACACCCTTACATTTGGCTAGTAGTAAAGTATGTAAATGCACTTGAAACACTGTTACTTAATGTTGTACTAATAATAATTTCATCTCAGAAGTATGTAGCACGGCTCTTAATTAAGATGTACAGTATTATCAACTCTAAGTGGAATCAAAGTGGGAGAAAGAAAGGGCAGAACCACCCAGTTGTCGAGGATGTCCTTCATCCCAGTAGTGGTAAGGGTGTGCTTGTTATGGTGAGTCCACTTATATCAATCTTGAAGCTGCCACTGTATCTGTCGTGTGATGCGACTGTGGCACCACATCTTGGTACCACATAGCAGGTTAGGACCTTAGTTATATGGCTTCTAAAATATAAGCAGTTTGACTTGTCTTTCTTTTGTTCCATTTGAAGACATTGTAATAACACAGCCAAAGAATACTGTGAGGCAAATAAATACATCCGTGTGCACTTGTCCCCTCCCCCTTAATTGATACATAAATGTATGTGTAAATCTATCTGTGTGTATGTATGATTTTTACAAAAGACATTATGGCATAATGCCAGTTGACACCAGTGATGGTGATTTATTTCAACATAGCTAAAAATATTAAAGGTGTCACCTAAATCCAGTGGTACCAGACATGTCAGCCACTCCTTGCCTTGTTTTCATTTTCTCATTTCATGCCCTGTGAAGCCCAGGGATGCTGAGTTTCATGAAGCTTATTTTTCATAAAAGTGTAGTATTTTAGTGAATGTAAATGCAGTGCTTTTCAAGCTTTATTGTGCAAATGAGTTGCCTGAGGACTTTGTTAAGATACAGATTCTGATTCATGAGGTCTGAGTGGAGCCTGAGAGACAACATTTCCAAATCTCAGGCGATGCTGATGCTGCTGGGCTGCTGGCCTTGGTCAGGAAAGCTTGGCCTCCTAAAAGGATGCTAGGCTTGTCTTAAAAGGATCTCCAACTTAGTAATTGATTTTTAAAAATTATCAATCATCTATTGTCATAAGATCCAGAGATATCTTCCCCTGCTTGAGCAAGAATAGAATCAGCTTTCCTGAAACAGAGCTTCTTCATAATATTGGGCAATAAATGATGGTGTGTGATACAGATAATAGGTACAATGGGAATTCCAAGGATAAATGGATCACTGAAGAGGTAATTGAAGGCTCAAGGAAGGAGGTGGGACTTGATGTATGTTTTTAAAGTAATGTTGAAAGATTTAAAGGATACTCCTAATTCTGCTCTGTATTTACCAGCTGACCTAGCTAACTAGCATCTGCTTTAGCTCTCTGGACATTAATTCTAAAAATTATCTTGGAAATATTAATGTTAAATATGAATATTTTAGATCAGCTTGATGTTAACCAAGTTTTGATAGACTTTATATAGAATCTTTAGAGTATCTGGGGCCCATTTACTTTATAGGGGAAAAAAGTCACTCAGAAAATAGCCTTTTAGATGTTTTCAATACAGGAAATTAACTTTCAATTTAAAGCCAAATGAAGTAATTTTTCAGGGACTTTCCTATGTCTCTGTCTCTCTCATGTTTTTTATCATTTTTTTTCTTATTAGGGTCATGAAAAATGTGCCTTGTTAATACTTGACAAGATACAAGATGAGAGCCTTATTAATGCAAAAAATAATGCACTGCAGACGTAAGTATAACTTCTAAACTTTGATTTAGACCCAATGTTGTAGATATTTATTTAATAAGTAGGAAGACCCTGCCATGGGCCAGGCTAGCTATGGGGAACACAATAGTAAGAGGTGCAGGCCTGGCTCCCCTTTTATGAAGTTTATAATCACATACCTGTGAGTGCTGACTAGCTAGGCTGTTTTAGTAAGAATTCTTATTTTGATATGCCTTTGTAGAATTTTGTGAGGTCTTTGTTTTTCTTTGCTGATATCGCTGTGGTGCCATTGTAAATTTAATGAGCTATTAGGAAAATCTTATGGGCTTATGGACTGACATATTTGGGGAAAGGGTTTGTATTATATATTAGCATTATGTATTCCGACTGAAAAACAACAGTGTTATAAATCAGATTCTCAGAATACATTTGAAGAGTTTCTAAGCTATTTGTCTTAATTATATTTTAATATAATTCAGTGTAACCTTCAGTGTGAAAGATCTAAAAGCTGCTTCATTTTCTATTTTGGGAAATTGCTTATGCATTTGTTTTAAAGGCAATAGAATATTGTAATTTTTTTCACTTAAGATTCTTAAGCTGTATATACCCCAGTCTGCTGAGTTGGGCATTATTCTATATGGCATTATGCATTCAGTAAAACATATGTCTGCATTTAATAATAATGAGATTTGAGAGCATATATTAATACCAGTCATATTAATGAATCATGTGTGAAACAGTGACTCAGATTCGGAATCAGAAATCAGACCTTCTACAAAACACACCAGAACTTGAATTCTTCCTCTGTCTTCCTGTTTACTGTCACTGAGTTTGTTTGAAATGCGTAGCATTTGTGATACCTGCTGAGAGATCTGGGCCAAGCATGTAAGAACAGTTGGATCATTAGCACCAGGAAAAGATCTGGTCAACACATATCTTTTTTCAAAAAAAAAAAAAAGCAAAAATATCCATGCACTTTTGTAGATTTTTACACACATCATCCTTTTAGTGACACAAGCTAACCAAAACATCACATTCTTACTATGTTAGTCAGCTTTCCATTATTTTATCTAGTACTTGAGATAATTAACTTATAAAGAGTGTTATTTTGACACATGGTTTTTGAGGTTTCCATCTATGATCAGTTGGCCCCTTTGCTTTGGGGGAGACAGCACATGGTGGAAAGGAGCATGCATCAGAGCAAAGCTGTTTCCTCATGGCTGGGGCAAAAGAGAAGACAAGGGGTGAGGGTCCCACAATTCCCTTGAGGGAACATCCCAATGACATAAAACCTCCCATTAGGGTCCACCTCTTAGAGGTTCCACCACCTCCTAATAGTGCCAGGCTGAGGACTAAACCTTTAACACATGAGCCATTGGGGACATCCCAGATAACAAACTGCCACACTCATAAATTTATTTCACAGCTGATGCTCAACTTTGTTTTATAGACCCCTCCACGTTGCTGCACGCAATGGCTTGAAGGCGGTAGTCGAGGAGTTGTTGGCCAAAGGAGCCTGTGTACTTGCTGTAGATGAAAATGGTAAGTGGGGGAAATAAACAATCACAACAGGTACCTTCCCTATGCTGATTGAAGCCAGAGAAAAACAAGAAAGATAGGAGCTAGTTTAAAAGGCAGTAAGAATTGTCTCCCCCTTGGAGGTCCCACATGTGCAAGAAACCAAGCAAGGCTGATCTGTCCTGTCTGTCGTTTTGTAAAACACATTGTCTACCTGTAGCCCACCAGCGCTGTCCATTCTGCATGTAATGTCAGCAGCTGATCTCTAACTCCCCAGCATGGCAGTTACAATATTTTAGGAACACTAATCAATTTTCGACCTGGCACTTGGAATTCTAACTGCATCTGCTAAAGAGTTAGAGATTATGTGTGTCATTAGTGCGTGCTCAAGGGCTCAGTGAAAACCCAGATCTTTCATTGTATTTCAGTTCATTCTGAGATCAAACCCTTTTTTTTATTTTCTTAAGTACAGATCAGAACTCCCATTCCTAGTATGGAAATGTGGGGAACATGAGTAAAATCTTTTTAATTAATGTCTAGGCTTGAAAACTTCTCCTGACCTATATAATGTTCCTTTTCTAAATGAGCTACTTCTTGTCAGAAGCTTTCTACTCTGCTTCCTAAGAAGTTTTGAAAACTAACGAATACTAGAATTGTACTAAACCACCAGTTTAAGCCCAACACCTCTTAACCTTGGGGAGCAAAAGAGGAACTTCTGGATATTTATGGATTAAGTAGTATTTTAAAATGTGGCATTAATTGTGGCATTTCATCCAAGTATTATAATGTATTAATGCAACTCAATTAACTGCTTATTACAGGTATTGGAATTAGCAGCTCATGCCTATTTCTCAGAAGTAAGCAGCCGTACTGACACTGTTAGCTAATTCTTACTAGATTTGGTTTTGCAGCCCCATGTCTCCTAGCATGTACCCTGCTCTGTCCCCAACCTAACTCCCGTAGGAAGCGCAGAGTCCTCTGTCCCCCCATCTCCTTGGTTCTCCCCACTTCCCTCTCTTTCCCTCCCCTTCTTACCACCACTCTCTACTAAGGGCTGGCATGCAGAAGCCCACAATATTTCTCCAAAGTGACCAAAGAGACCAGTGTAAGTTAGTTTCTTTTCTCTGGTGTAAATCTGCTGCGTCTGAGGTTTGTTCAGCCTGTAGCAAATGTAGGAACAAGTGAGTCCTGGGTCAGTGGAATGTAGCCAGCCTAGTTCAGAGATTAGTTGCATCCCAGAGGCCTGGGAACATGGGGGCAATTTTGTTCAGCACTGCGATCAAAGATCCTTTCCCCATCACTGCCTGTCATGGACTGGAATGATGAGGTACCTGTCCATCCTTGTTTGATCTTGGGCCAGAAAGGGGAGTAATCTCTTAGACGGGTGGGGATCAGGTGATGAACAAAACAACTCAGGTTCCTCTGAATGAATGAGAGTGTGCACTGTTCATGGTGCAGTGGGAACTGGCCAGCAGAGAGGGTGGCCAAGTCTTTCAGCCTAGCAGAAGAAAGGTTGGAAAAGGGTAGTAATTAAATTTTTTAAAAAATCATCTACCTCCCCAAGGCACCTGCTTCCTCATCTGGATTTGGACCCATCAAGTCTAAATGATAGAGATGACACAATTCTAACTAGGGAAAAGGGGGCAATTTTCCATTTTACTTCAGATTTCAGAATTTGGTTGGTGGGGTAGCAATTTTTTTTCCATTTGGTTAAATTTTCCTTAAATGGTAGTAAATTTTTAGTCACAAACAACAGCACCCTCCTGTATCTGATCTATTAAAATGATTCCATTTTTCTGAAACCAGTTCATTGGTGTATACTTCATGTAAAGTTTGCATAGAGTGGCAATCAATAGTCCCTTCGACAGTCACCCAGTTTTCAGAACCTTTTCTAATGCGATCCACAATTACCCACCACAGAAAGTCATTGTTCTCAGAATGAGAGTTGTCCTCAGACCTAGCTCTGAGCTCATGGTGTGCGTGTGCTGTCCAGTGGAAACATCTTCCTGGTTGTCCTGTTGCTGTGTTCTGTAGAATTGTGTCCCGCCCCACGCCCCTTGTGTTTCTGTTCACTAGATGAAGGCTGGATATCTGCCTAACTCCGGATAATATTGTGCTTGCTGTCGTCATGTGAGCTGAAAACAAAAGCCTCCATAGAATGTCTCCCCCTCTCTGTGCCCTCCAGCCTCACCCCTAGCATGACTTGTGAGAAGTAACTCCTCCTTTTACGTGGCATGAATTCTAACTCAACATGCATCTCCACTCACAAGGTTGTAGGAGATGTACTGTGGAATGCTCACGCCTCTCTGGACCCCAAGACTAACCATGCCTTGTCTGCATTTACGCCCAGGTCATACCCCGGCCCTGGCTTGCGCTCCTAACAAAGACGTGGCTGACTGCCTGGCCCTCATTTTGGCTACCATGATGCCTTTTTCTCCTTCCAGTACAATGACGGCTGTCAACTTCGTTTGTTTTAAAAAAGACAATTTGAGCAGGACGACCCTCTCCAATCTGGGTAGCATGGTTAGCCTGTGCAGTAACAACGTAGGCTCCGAGGACGGGTACAATGAGAATGATTCTGATTCTGAAACGTTTTGACTTTGGACTATAGAAGCTTTTCCTTGACCACCTGTGTTGGAGGAAGGGAAAGAAGCTTGAATTCCAGGTTTATGCTGTTCAAGTATTTCCAGAAGCCAGTAGAGAAGGAGTTAATCCAACTGAGGGGAGGGTAGCTAGGCTGCAGGAGGAAACACACAGATGGGCCCTGATTCTGTCTCGTGTTTTCCTTAGATCTAAGGTACTTCTGTGAAAGTCTACCTCTCATTTTAAGTAAGGAATTTAAAAAATGTATTTGATTCTATTTCTTAGGGGATAATGCAACAGAGAGGCAACTGTTCACTATAAAGAACTTTTGGGGGGCGTGCACTCAGTAGTGAGTTCTCAGAAGTATATCAATGTGACATTCATATCCCCGGAGCAGAGGGAAGGAGTGGATAGGAAATGCCTCAAACCTCTCCTCACTTTGATGTTTACTTCCTCACTAGAAGCCAAAGGTAAAGGTGTTCATCTTCAGAATTAATGCCTGTAATAATCTTTTTAAGGGAGTCCAATTATTCCTATCCTTTCTGTAGTAAGCACTTAAATATCCAGAACTTCTTTCTGAGGATCCTTGTTGAAGTTGCCAGACAAATGGAAAAATCGACTTTGCTTTTCTTGTTTAACACAAACATGGCACCCAGTGCTCCCCATAATCAGCCTGTGACTAATTTTGTCACCCAAGTGATTGAACCCAAATCTATCTCATAACCTTACAGGTGAAAATTATATTGCATCCCAATGTTGAGACAATATGCAAATTTAACCTGAGCCTGTCCCTTGTTAATTTGTTCTTAAATCAAAATACTAGTTGTTTAAAAACATTGGAACTGTCAGCATTGTTCATCAGTAGTAACATTTTCAATGAGCCTCTCAGGCAAGGTCACACCAAGTAAGTGAAAGTGTGACTGCAAAAAGGAACCAAGAAAGTGAAAGTAGAAATAGGTGATATGGAATTAAAACCAGTTGCCAGTTGCTTGATGATGAAATCAACTTAGTGAATACTGTGTCTGCTCCCTCTGCCAAAGCTTCTAGGTCAAATGGACCCCGTTCCACCCCTGGAACAGCTGTACAAAAAGAAGAATGAGACTTCTATAATTATGCATATACACACATGCGCGCGTGTGTGTGTGTGTGTGTGTGTATATATATACATATACATATATATATATATATATGTATGTAGTTCATCAACCAGCTATACATGAGGACCAAAATGCTTCAGTCTAAAGTGGAAGATTTAAAATTTTTTCTTCAAAATGCAAATGAGAACTGTAGTAGCTTTTTCTATGGAGTTAAAAATGTAATGTTTTTTGCATACCAGTCTTTGTCATATTTTATATTTCTTATGGCACAGATTTCTAGTTGATGGCTTAACATTTGTAACTGATGATACCTGGACCATGTTTTTGTTTTTGTTTTTGTTTGCCAAAATACTTTTGATGTAAATGTGTTTATATTTATTTGAAATGAAACAAATGCCGAGGAAACATCCACTGTTTGTTCTCTGTTTTCATTGTTATGTATTTTGTTTAGAATAATAAAAAAAAAGTGGGAGGACACCCTTGACCCTGAGCTAGCCAGCAGCTCTGGGGCCATACCCAGTATTTCCACTGTTAAGGTTTCCAACAACCCTCAGGTTCACCCATCGCTCAGCCCCAGTCTGTAGCCAGCTTAGAGTTGCTAAGACATTGCTGTCCACATGCTTCTTCTGCGAGATGAATGCCGAAATGTGTAGAGAGGATCATTTACACAAAGGTGGCCCAAAGGAAGACCCAGAAATCATCCTAAGTACCCTGAAAATCTCACATGGTCCCAATCACCTAATGGGAAGGGATGTCAGTGCAGGCACTGTGCCAAAGAAGAAAGAAAGATCACCAGCTCAAGCTCTGTTTTCCACTCGAGGAAGCAACAGGAGAGAAATACGCTGCAGCAGGGCAGCGCTAGTTGGCATTTTATAATAGGCTCCATTTTCACCCTGGAAATTTCTATTTCACAGTGTGTGTGAGATGCTTTTTAAAAAACAGTGTTCTATCATGCCTGGATCAAATACAGGTATTGCATTATATTTTTCATCTAACTGTAAGAGACTTTATTTCATCTTTCTCTCTCAATATCCTGGATTTAATTAAAACTGACATTGGGTTCTTCACAAATGAGAATTTGTTCAAAGGTCTTATAAAACTAGTATTAATTTCATCCAAAATTTCCAACACCACCAACACTGTTTTCTAAACTCTTGGGGTGGTAGTTTCTTCCTTCTTCTGTCCTTTTTCTTTCCAGTAGCTGAATTTTTAAAAAGCAGACAGATTGCTAATGAGTAAGAATGATCTTATCTTTACCAAAACACTGAAAATGCTAATGAGTAAGAATGATCTTATCTTTACCAAAACACTGAAAATAAGGGAGCTCCAAATGGAAGAGCATGATATACTGCAGTGTCTTTCTAGAAGTGAATGGAAATCTTGCTCAGCTAGTATTTAAAGCAGGAAATGAAATGCCTGCATTAGTGGGGAAGCAGAGTCCACTGATCGGTTCAGCAAAGCAGTGGTCTACCAGAGATGTGGAGCTGCATTTTTACTTTTCCTCACTGTGTTTCTGCTACAGAGAGGACAAAGGAACAAAATGAAATCATGCTTTCAATGAACTGCTCATTGAATCAGTCAAAATCACTCTCTCTCTCTCTCTCTCTCTCCTTTCTCTCTGCTCTCTATTTCATAATAGAGACCAATTTTTTTTAAGAAATGACTTTAAAAACTGTAATTTCTGTGTGTTTCAATGATATCTCTTAGAAATAAAATTACATTTGCAACACAGCTGTCTGGGGGGGGGAAAATGTTGTGTTTTTGAGTCTTACTTGCTTAGTGCTTCTACCTAATGTGTTATTCTTAGACAATTTTAACCATAGGATCATGTTTCATGTACTTACCTATTTGCCAGTCTCTGCCTATCATTGATAAATAAGTTACTATCTCCAAATTGCCTAAAATCTGCTATGATTCTACAGTAAATAGCTCAGGGGATTTCTATTTATCACTACTAAAAGGGCACCATAGTATGTTTTGGTACTTTAGGCAGTAAACAACTGCTTGACTTATTATTTTATTATTAAGTTAGATCAAGGACATCATGTGGATTTGCTGCACTAGTTAATCTTTGTACTGTTGAGCAACTTGGTTTGCTTCTCTTGTGTCGGTTGAGGAACTTATCCCTTTTTTTGTCTTGTAAAATGAAGTTAGAGTGCCTTTTTATATTTGTATATTCTGAAGATGTTCTGTGATATGTTTTGTATTTTTTTCATTTGAGTGTTATCAAAGCAATATAATACCAGTGAGTTTTCATTTCAACCTTTCTTTGAATGTATAAAGTGTCTTTTTTCCTATTTCCTCTTTTCTCTGCTTTGAAATGAAAATGCTAAAGTTTTCTATAGGAATTATGTTTGATTCTGCAGTGCTAAAATGCTTTCTTCTTACAAAACTGTAAACCATAGGTCAGTATTATAGGGGAAACGCATTTAAGATAGTGACAATCCGAGTGTGTGTATAAAATGTAATTCTATGCGTTTCTTATGCAGTGACATAAAGATTCAATGCAAGTATCTTTTGTTTGGTAGTTTTGTCTACATTCTTTATGCTTTAGCATGTGCAATATATCCTTACAAAGCACGATGATACAAATCTGGTGCCAGTGTTATATTTTGCATATTTGTAACAGCATAAAATATTGTTTGCTGATTTCAGTGGGATTTTGTCTGTAATGTTTTCTTATGTAAATTGGAGTTGAATGACTCTGGTAAATGTCATGACTGTAAAAATGAGGAAATTGCTCTTAGTTCAGTGAATGACTTTGAACCAATCTGAATCTTCTCAAGCACAGTTTGATACTTTTGCAACTACTGAATGCTCTAATAACATAATGAAGTACTTAACTGTAATATACTATGGAAATGCATTCAGATGGTTATTTTTGCAAATAAAAACGGTACAAATATTGTTGCAATTTGTGTTTTCTTTCATTTTTCCAATGTATGCTTTTTCAGATTATGCCGACTTAAATTTTTGTTCTTCTTTCAAACCAAATTAAATTTTGAAAAGAAGTACTCAAAATAGGAGTGTATCTCCAGATTTACTGGTTCTCTTGTGTTTTTTCACATTTAGGTAAAAAAAAAATTTCAAACACAAATGTTTGTGTTTTTTATGTTTATTTATGCCGCCAACATTTTCTATAAAGGATTTTGGCTGGCTTGCAACAGGAGACATGTGATAAGCTAGAAGTGGAAAAATTAGGACAGGGAAAAAGAACATGAACAAATATAGGAACCATAAAATTTGGCACATTAAATAGGACAACTCAAGTTTGCTCTAAGCATCCCTGCAGCCAAGGGAAGAAGGGAAATGTGATCAGTGGTATGTTTACATACATCAGGAAGGAGGAAGCCAACTAGGTCCTCAAAATTGTGAAATCAATCAGCTTATCTTTGTTACTGTCACCACAACCCTCTAGTTGCTTCATAGCAACACAAAAACCTACTTTTCTGCACTATCTTTAAAGGCATCTTTAGAATTTCCTTCTCCATCTGTCTTGCCATCAAAAATTTTTCTACTTAAGTAGTGAAGAACTTACTACTTGTCTTAGTCAGCATTCTCACAGCTATAATCCAAATACCTGACCATACAACTTAGAGAAAGGAAGATTTATTTGCTCATAGTTTTTGTAGACATTAAGGTACAGTCCATATGAGGCTGGGGAACACAGATCTTAGGGCATGGCAGGAGGAAGAACACAAGACTTTGCTCACATCATGGAGACCAGAAATAGAAGGAGAGTAAGGAGGCTGGGCATGGTGGTGCACAGTTGTAATCCCTGTACTTGGCAGGCTGAGACAGGAGGATCACAGGTTTGAGGACAGCCTCAGCAAGTAGTGAGACTTGCATCAACCTAGTGAGACCCTGTTTCCAAATACAAAATAAAATCTGGCTGGGACTGTCGCTCAAGGTAGAATGCCTCTGGGTTCAATCCCCAGTACCACAAAAGGAGGAAGAAGAAGAAGTAGAAGGAGAAGGAAGAAAGGAAGGAAGGAAGGAGAGTGAAGGGAGGAGGAACCATGTATAACCCCCAAGGCCACACACCCACTTTCTCTAGCCACACCCTATCAGCCCAGGCCACCACCCAGATAAATCCATTGCAATAGATGTATCGACTGCTGAGATTAGAACTTTTATGACTTAACTCTATCAATTCTGAATATTAATAAGTGAGCTTTTTAGAGAACATTCTATATTTAACTATAAAACTACTCACTACTCAAGTGGAGAAATTTTTGGAGATTCTAAGAAACAAACTGCTACCTAATGGAAAGAGATTTGGGAGTGAATTTCTCAACTCTCAGTATCATAGAATGTTAACAGTTCTCACCATTCACCCCAATTCCATCACCAGCTTATTATGAAGAAACTGAATTCTAGAGATGTTAAAGAACTTTCTCTAATTTGCAGAGTTAACAATCTTGACTATACAACTTACGCCTTTAGAGCATAGGTTCCCAGACTTACTGGCTTACCACCCCTTTACTCAGCAGAGTAATTTTTTATTTTCTGAAAAGGAAGTGATGAGCCAGTAAATATGAGAATCTATTATCTACATGCTCTCTCTGTTATACCACTCTGCCACATAATGTTTTGTTTTGTTTTTCTGCCAGAGAGTTTTGGGAAGGTTTTGTACTCAGCCCTGCCTCACCTCTTATTTATACATATACCTGAATGTTTTTTAGTCTTAAATACTGTAAAACATGGATCCTATCATAAGTGAGTGTCTTCTGTCAATTTGGAACAGACTAAGTATATTAGTTACCTATTTCTCTGTAACAAACTGCCCCCAAATGCAGTGGCTTAAAACAATAAATGTTTACTATCTTGTACTTTTGTGTATCTGTTTTGGTTTAGCTAGGTCTTCTGCTACAGGGTCTCTCTTGAGCTATGATGGGGTTGATCCATTTCTAAGCTCACTCACATGGTTGTTGACAGGATGCTTTGTGGGTTGGTGGGAAGGGGGCCTCAGTTCCTTGATGACTGTTTGCTGCTTCACCAAATGGCCTTCTCTTCCCTAGGGGAGTTCACAATGTAGTAGCTTGCCTCATGAGAGTATGCACACTAAGAAAAGACAGTGAAAGCCCAAGGGAGACAGAGATCTCTGTTTTTTGTAACTGAGTCTCAGAAGTGATAGTCTGTCATTTTTCCTATATTCTATTTATTAGAAGTGAGTCATTAGATCCAGTCTATACTTCCAAGACAAGACAAAGGGAATTGTTGCTCAACTTCCTAAATTTGCCCTTTCAAGAAAAACTCAGAGATCCCTTAATTTTACATATACCTTCATAAGCAAGTAGAAAGAGGATAATGGCTTCTGTTGCAGTAATTATATTGTTGAACATTGAGTGGCACTTTGTCTCTAAACTGCTTGTTGAAAGATCCCTCTCTCTAATTCTATTTAGTAGGTTTAGATCCCCATACATCTATCCCTCACTTAACACACTTAATGTGTTCCAGAATTAGCTTGCAAGGCACAAAAGCATTAAGCTAAAAGGCTATTAACATAACATTAAAATATTGTGGGTAGAACTGCTTTATGAATTGTGTCTTCAGCAAATTTCATACTGAAGGTACATTTGCTGTAAAATATAAAGCAGTGAACGGATAGGCCATTCATTAGTTCTCAAGCACTCCAGGTGGTGGTTGGAAATGTGTGGGCATTTCTGGTTGGCACAATGACAAGGGCAGGGTGAGGGGTGTGGGAAGGGTTGCTACCAACATTTACTGTTCTGAGGCCCAGGAATACCAAATGTGCCACCCAGTTCAGTAACCAATTGCCCCACCCACAATGCCAATACCCTCCTCCCCTCTGATGATCATCTACTTGCTCTTTTTTTGTTTCTGAATCATTTCTTCATCAGCTTTTTCCCTGTGAATCCAGCTATGTTTCTTTATTTCCACAAGGAATTACATTGACATGTTCTAATATACAGCCATCATAAGAAGAACATGCAAGCTTAAGAAGAACTTCAAAAGCAACACTAAGCCATGTGCCCTAGTCTTTTTTTCAGAAGAGATCACGTGCAGGTAAGTGGACAAGAAAAAAGTGCTGCATGGTTGCAAGATAAATAAATTTTTTTTTTTTTTTTTTTTTTGCGGTACTGGGGATTGAACTCAGGGGCATTCTACCTCCAAGCTACACCCCCAGCCCTATTTTTTTATTCTTTATTTTTGAAACCAGGTCTCACTAAGTTGTGGAGTGCCTCACTAGGTAGCTGAGGCTGGCCGCGAACCCGGATCCTCCGGTCTCAGCCTCCCAAATGCTGGGATTATAAGCGTGCGCCACCATGCCCGGCTCCAAGACAAATATTTAATTGCTTTATTATTAAACTTACAAGCACATGCACACACATGCATATGTCTTGTCTTATGCAAGGAGTGATTGTATCTATTTCTCAGATGGGGGAACTCCTGCTCATAGATGGGGACCCTGGGCCCATTGTCATTGCAGCAAGATCTGGCAACAGAGCACCATAACCATGCATGGCTGACTAGGCATCAATGAACACAATCTCTAGGATACCCTTTTGTACATTTAAGTGGTAATTTAATGGAGTATATTTAAATTCTGGAAGAATTTAATAATTTTCCAAAGTAAAGATATTCAAGCAGTACTCAAAGCATAAAGGTTTACTGGAGTTTATACTCACATGATAATGTACCCAGTGAACTTGAGAACTTTAATTACTCATATTTCTTGTGGTAAAGATTCCTAAGAATTACAAGCAAAAAATCTCAGATTTTGAGCCAGGCATGTTGGTAAATGCCTATAATCTCAGTACCTGGGAGGCTGAAACAGGAGGATCACAGGTTCATGGCCAGCCTCAGCACCTTAGGCCCTCCGCAACTTAATGAGACCCTGTTTCAAAATAAAAATAAAATACGTCTGGGGTATAGATCAGAGGTAGAACACCCCTGGATTCAATCTTCAGTACTGAAAAACTACAAAATAAATAATAAATAAATAATGTCAGATCTTCACCATAAGAAGTTGCCAGCTACATAAAGATCAAGGAAAGAAATATTGTCTTGTCAGGAGGAGTGTCAGTTGTATCTACTATCTCAGTTGCTTCTGGGAGGTCAAATGAGACATGGCAGGGAAGCTGTTCATTGGATTTGACCACATAGAGTTTATTAGTGACCCTTGCAGGAGCAGACACATCCAAGTGGTGGGGACATTGGTCCAAAGATAGTGGGGTGACAAGATAAAGGAATGGGAGAAGGTGAAGGGAAATGAAATAGTAGCTAGAGGAGAATGTGGAGACCAGGAAGGAAATTTGTTTTTTAAGGTAGGAGATGTAGCATATTAATGGTTAGGAAAAGTCTAGGAGAGGTAGGAAGAGGATGTAGAGGGGACAGAAGAACAATTTTGAAGATTACATTTGTAGAGCAGTAGAGAAGGGGCAGGACATAATTCAGTGGTAAAGCTCTTGCCTTGCATGTGCAATATCCTAGATTTGATACCCAGTACAAAAAATAAATAATAAAAATAGAGCACTTGAGGATTGCTGAATAACATTTGGTATACTTGAGATTTATGACCATAAATAAAAAATGATAGTGTCACCCCGGTGGACTTTCTCATCTGGTGTTTGGGTGTAGACATAGAGAATGTAGAAGTAGAGTTTACCCAGGGATAGAGCTTTTCAAGGTGAGTCTAAGTACAGGAAGGGCAGTGGAACTATAGTGCTTCCAATGGATGTGTTTACATAGATCATAGATTCTAAACTGAGTAAGTAAGAAAGTTTAAAACATGAGTTTTTTACAAAAAGTGATACAATCAATGTATTGAAGGGCTTGATAAGACAGAAGAATTGTTGAGTTATAGCATCAAAGTTGCTGAGCTAGATGGGGGTACTAGAGGTAAAAGTTTCAGAAGTGGTACAGTTTTGATGCTGAAAAAGCCAAGAATATAACCATGGGAGTGGGGAATTGAGGATGATTGAAGGAAAAAGCATGGGAGGTAAAGAAGTCAAAACCTGAAGAGACCAATATGACAAATGGCTCAAAAGCTATTATCATGGAATTTCAACAAAATCAATGAGAAAATTTGGTCACATCTATTATTTAGATTTTTGGGGGGAAGGGGTACTAGGGATTGAACCCAAGTGCATTGTATACCCCCAGAGCTTTTCATTTTTTATTTTGAAACAGGGTCTCACTAAGTTGCTGAGAGTCTAGTTAAGTTAGAGGCTGGCCACAAACCTGTGATCCTCCCTCCTGTCTCAGCCTCCCAAGTACTGGGATTACAAGCGTGTACCACTATGTCTGGCCTGGCTAAGATGAAGCTTTTAAAGAAGTAAGAATGGTCAAGTGCATTTTTGCTGAAAAGAAATACAGAGAGACCTTGACTATGACACAATGACAGGTTTTCTGACCATATGGTTTAAACTAAGTGTGCTGATCGAGCTCTCCAGAAAACATGACAGATGGCTAAGAGCTACACAACGAACAAAAGGATTGTGCGGATCAAATATCTTAGAGATAATAATGAACAATTGAACACTTCCCAGTGGACCTTCCACAGAGAACAAAAGACTAAAATCATTGGGATTCTGTATTGATCTTTAAGTGAAAACTAAATTCACTTCAAAATATTAACCTTTCCTGAAAAAAATCTCAATTTTTAACTAAAAAATAGAAACCTTCCTTGGGTTTATAATCCCCTCCTTTATTTAGAATGATTTATTCATTTCTAATACCATGTTTTTATTATGTTTTTCATCAGTCCTAGGATTTACTCCTTGTCATTTTATTATTGCTTAAAAATCTGTAAGAATTTCATAAGAGAAATGTTACCTGCTAATTTATTGGTTTTCTTCTTAACTTCAGTGACAAAGGGCCACCCATTAGCATGTAAATTCTGAATAGGCTGTGGGGCCCATGCTAAAAATGCTGATAAAGGGCCCAGTTGGTGCCATCTGGGACCTTGCTTTGTGATGTCACAGCTGACATTAGAAATTAGATTGTGAAAACCAATTAATTTCCCACAATGTACTTCAGATATTGAGAAAGAAAAGCCTTGGAGGGTGCTAGCAATAGCCCCTAGAGATAAGAACCTCTTTTCTAGCGTATATTAATAATCCACCCTGGTCCTCCTTGCTGCCGGCCCCTCGATCGGAGAGCTGGATGGTGCAGAGCAGAGGACGTTCTCCCCAAGATGTTTTCTGTGATCAGACCTTTTGCACCCTGAAGAAGAATCACTGCATTCAATTACTCAGGCTGCTTTCCACTTGGAGTGAATAATAAAAATAGCCAGCACTCCTCTGCCCCCATGCTTATAATGTGCCAGGCACCATTCTGAGTGTATTATAACCTTACAAGAGCCCTAGGAGGTAGAACTATTATTATCCCAGTGAATACACAGCCAACTATTGGCAGATCTGGGATTTAAACCTTGTCAAGGAGGCTCCAGAATCCTGGAGCTTAACATGTATATCGTAACATGTATTTATACAGCATAGTTAAGATTACAGATGTAAACAAATTTCTTGATGTCATTTTCCCCCTTTTATAGCCTGTTTTTCTGTGTGTTTTTTTATTTTTCTTTTTTTTTAAATTTTTTAATTGGTGCATTATAATCATATATCTTTGTTAGGTACAAGCTGGTAAAGGCATACATGCACACATTTCTCATGTAACCTTCCCTAATTCCCGCCCCACTCCCTCGCCCTCTCTCCTTCTCAGGTTCAGTTTAGTGATTGACTTTGATATATTTGTAAAAGTACATCATATGCGTTAGGGTGTCCCCCCCACCCCTGTCCATCACCTTCAGTTAAGTCAACCTCTTTGAAGAAGGTTTCTCCTTCTTCATCTGGAGTCTCTCTTATGCCCCATTTTCTCCCTAGCACCTTCATAGTAGGGAGAGCATACGATTTTTTACTTTTTGTGACTAACTAATCTCACTTAACATAATGTTTTCCAGTTTGACCCATTTCCCTGCAAATGGCATTATTTTGTTCTTCTTTATGGATGAGTAAAATTCCATTGTGTACATATTCCATACTTTTGTAATCCATTCATCTGTTGATGGACATCTTGGCTGGTTCCATAGTTTGGCAACTGCGAATTGTGCAGGTATAAACATAGATACACATGCATCAGTCTGGTAGTTTGGTTTCCATTCTTTTGGGTAGATACCCAGAAGTGGTATTGCTGGATCATATGGTAGGTTCATTCCCATTCATCTGAGGATCCTCCATACTGTTTTCCAAAATGGTTGCACTAATCTGCAATCCCAACAACAATGTATTAGGATTCCCACTTCTCCACACCCTCACCAGCATTTGTTGTTGTTCCTGGTTTTTTTGTTGTTGTTGTTTTTGGGGTGCTGGTGATTGATCCTACAGCCTCATGCATACTAGGCAAGTGTCTACCACTGAGTTCTTGGAAAAGTGTATTTTGAGACAGGGTCTCTCTAAGTTGCTGAGGCTGACTTTCAACTTATGTTCCTCTGTCTCAGCCTACTGAGTAGCTGGGATTACAGACATGCACCACCACACCCAGCTAGCTGCTTTTCTGAGTATTTGTTATTGTTGTTGTTGGTGAGTTGGGAGTTTGTTTGTTTGTTTGTTTGTTTGTTTGTACTGAAGATTTGGCTTCCTACCTCCAAGCTACACCCAGCTCTTCTTATTTTTTTTATTTTGAGACAGGGTCTTACTAAGTTGCTGAGAAGCTCATTAAATTGCTGAGGCTAGCCTCAAATCTACAATCATTCTGTCTCAGTTTCCCAAGTTCTGGTATTACAGATGTCCACCACCATGCCTGGCTTGCTTTTCTGTTGTTAACAATATTGCATGGTCTTTCTTTTGTGTTAATAAGCAATGGTGCTATATAGTTTGGATCTGGAATGTCCCCCCAAAAAACTCATATGATAAAGGCTTGGTCTCCATCCCATGGTGTTCTCTGGAGGTGGTGAGACCTTTAAGACATGGGACCTAAGGGGAGATCTTCTGGTTATTGGGGAAATGCCCTTGAAGACAGTAGTGGAACTCCATCCCTTCCTCTTCTGTTTTTTTGCATCCTAGCCATGAGTTGAGCAGCTTTGCTCTCTCAGATTCCCTGCCAGGATGCCTTCCTGTACCACAAATTCAAAAGCAACAGGTCCATGCCCCCTCCCCCAAATCTGAAACTAATGGTGATGGATACATTTATGCCACCATACCTGACGTCAGAAAATCATTACCCCAAAAATGAACCCAGTACCCGTTATCAGTCATTGTTTATTTTCTCTCTTCAACCTCTGATAACTACTAACTACTTCAGTCTCCATTCTGCCTATTCTGAGCATTTCATATGATATGAGCTCCTTCTGTGATTGGCTCCTTTGTATAATGTTCTCAAGTTTCACTCATGTTTTAGCATGTATCAGTACTCCATTTGTTCTTATAGCCAAGAAATATCCAATTATATGATTATACCACATTCTGTTTACCCACTAATCAGTTAGTGAACATTTGAGTTGTTTCTGCTTTTGAGCAATTATGAATAATGGTGCTATGAACATTAGTGTACAGATTTTTGTGTGGACCTGCTTTAATATTTTTGTATGTGGATTTTTTGCAGCTCTATTCACAAAGGATATTGGCCTATAGTTTTCTTTTGAGGTCTTTTTCAGATTTTGATGTGAGGTAACACTGGCCTCATAGAGTAGTGTTAGAGGTATAAACCGCAGCACAAGCATATAGCCTTCCACCTTCCCCCTGTGACTCCTGACTCACCCTGTTTTCTTCCTAGCCTCCCTCATTCCTCACTGAGAAGAGTCTTGCATACATATGTGGACCCTTCAGTCTGCAGAACCAGATCTTTCTATCCCCTCAGCACCCTTGCCTACCCATCAGGCCTAGGAATGTTTGCAGTGGGAACACAAGCTACCCTCAAGAGGCCAGAGCTGGGAAACAGACCCAGAGAGGCCCTGTGAAGTGGGCTCAGTAGGGAATTTCAACATATTAGGTATCAAAACAGTTTAAAAGGACGTCACAGACTCAAACTGGGCACATCCCCTTTGACCCATAAGCTCTTTGCCTCATGAGAAAGGACACAACTGGAAGGGCCAGGGAAATTGTCTTTCAGTATGGGGCCCAGGACTAGGGTATTGCTGCTAGCCAGTATACTGGCTAAATATTAGTCCTTCAGAAAAGGTTAAATATTAGTCCTTCAGAAAAGTAGAGACATGCATTCCAAATGTTTTTCATTTCATTTTCATTTTTCTCTCTCTGTCTGTCTCTCTGTCTCTCTGTCTCTCTGTCTGTCTCTCTGTCTCTCTGTCTCTCTGTCTCTGGCTCTGTCTCTCTCTCTTTCTCTCTCTCTGGGAGGTTGAGACCAGAGAACGTGGGTTTGCGGCCAGCCTCAGGTACTTAGTGAGGCACTCTGCAACTTAGTGAGACCCTGTTTCAAAATAAAGACTAAAAAACAGGACTAGGGGTGTAGCTCGGAGGTAGCATGCCCTTGAGTTCAATCCCCAGTATTGAAATAAATAAATAAATAGAGTCTAGAATGCACAAATAGGAACTGGGAGGTAAATCAGTCATTCTACTTACTATTGGATTAATTCTGTTCAGTAGAAACAACTTCAAGGTCCTTAGCTAAGAAAGGATGAAGAAAACTTGGAGATGCTCCAGTATAAACCTCACATACATTAAGAATTGAAGAACACATCCCATTAGGAAGAATAAAAGGAACTGAACTTATACAGCTTAAAGGTTTCTTCAAATGTAAAATTTAGAGTTTTGAGTCAGTAATTTCTCATATCCTTCTAGCTCTGACATTTTTATTTATTCTTAGACTAGATCTGTTAGTCAACAGAGTAACTGTCAACCACCTACAGCATCTACAGCAATGAACTAGGCCAATGCCAAGGGATAATCATTGTTGAAGGCTGGCTGCGGCATTAGTCCTTCCACTGCAAAGAGAATTTCTTCCAGATGGCCAGATTAAAGAGGTCTGCCCTTCCTCCTCTGTGCAAGGACATAAATAGGCTTTAAGCTGCAACATGATAAATTGAGAATGAACATTATCTGAAAAACATGTAGTAAGTCTAGAGGGGGTTAATACAAGACTGGAGAGTCCCCCTCACTGGAGACTTTTAGAATTAAGGTTGTCATTCATCACTCCAGGATGGTGTTAGAGAGATGTCAGATGGCCATTCACTCCATAGCTCAAAACTCTTTCAGGTGCCATATACATGCCATATACACACCATCTTCATCAGTGTGTCACTTCACAACACATTGCTTCTCTTTCTTGAACAACCTGCAGTCCCTATTATATTCAGTAGCACCAAAATTTGACCTATATCCCCAAGCTGAAAACAAGACAGACATCCTAAACTCCTCTTTCTCCTTTCTCCTTATGCAAATGGTTTCCTGTTCCTTCTGTCCCTTCTAAGTGTCTTTTGAATCTATTACCTTTTTAGAGTTCAAGCTCTTTAACCCAAAAATGCATCTACCACCTCTTCATCTTCATTTCCATCACTGGTACTGTTTATCCACCCTAAACTCTGACTTTATGGAAGAACTGAAATCCTTGTTCACATATTCCTGCCCTTCTATGAAGGTGCCCTTTTACCCAGGTTAGTCTTTCTCTCCTTTTGTGCCTGTTGAAACCAACTTTTGGGAACCAGCTCATATGTCACCTCTTCTCAAGCATTCCCTAAATCTTTACCTAAAAGGAAAAAGGCAGAAATAACTGTTTCTTCCCTTTTGTGTTCAAGGTACCTTGTGTATGCCACTAGCAAAGTAAATTGGGTGTCACTTCCTTTGGTAGTTACATTATTATATGTGTGATGGAGATGAATATTTTTGTACGTGGTACTGGGGATTGAACCCAAGAGTGTTCTACCTCTGAGCTATACCCCCAGCCCTTCTTTATTTTTTTATTTGGAAACAGTATCTCACTAGGTTTCTGAGAGTCTCAGTGGTTGCTGAAGCTGGTTCCAAACCTGTAATCCTCCTATGTCAACTTCCCATGTACTGGGATTATAGGCAGGCACCACCACACCCAGCTGAGATGAACTATTTTTCTGTCAATGTTCCTCACTCCCTCCACACAAGCACCCACCCACACCTCTCCATGCCGCATGCCAAACCACAGTTTTAGTTGGCCTAATTTTTAATCTTTTCTGGGATGGAAGAATAGGAATGATATAAAACAAGAAGAGAAAAGGAGAAGAAAAGTGTAAGGATTTAGTGCAAGCAGCTATTATCAACAAGTGAAGAACTCAGGACAGGGAGTGCTGCCACCAGGGCTGGGAAGAGTGTGGGAGGATTCATTTAGAAGGGCCTCTGGGTAATTAGAGTCTCTAAATATGGTGAGCTAAATTGGGATCCCTTTAATATTCTTCAAGAAGCATAAATAAATATTAAAATATACTTTCATCCACCATTTGGAAACTAGACTGTGCTTCCCACATAGAAACTAAGCCATATAAAACCTTAGGTTTTATTTAGGTTCCATGTATTTCTTGTCTCCTTCTCTACTCCATGCTTATTTCTCCAGTACTTTTATAACTTGAGTATGAATAGTGGACTCAAAGGTCCATGTATTAAAGGCTTAGTCCCAGTGTGGCACTAGGGGAAGGTGCTGTGGATCTATAGGAGGTGAGGTCGTATGAGAGGACCTAAGGTCTCTGGGAGTGGGCCCTTGAAGGAAATTGTGGGACCCCAGTTATTCAATCTCTCTTCATTTCTTAGTTCAGTTTGCTCTGCTACGTATTGTCACCAAGCTATTACACCCTCACCAAAGGCCCAAAGCAATGGGGTCACCTGATCTTACACTGTAACCTCCAGACCTGTGAGCCAAAAATACCTTTTTTCCTCTTTATAAGCTAATTGTCTCTCAGGTATTTCATTATAGCAACAGGAAGCTGACTCATCCAAGTACCTAATACAATGCCTGAAGCATGCTGTATCTGGTCCTGTCCAAGGACATGCCCCAGGTTTCAAAATCAGCATTAATGAACATTTCCAGATGGTGTCTTTTTCTGAATGCCAAGCACCAGTGGTCCTTGGGGCCATGCCAGAAGATGAGAGAACTATCTACAGGTTGAATATAGACAGAAAGGCTTGGGCAAAAGCTCAAGATGGAAGGACAATTGTCAAAGTGATGAAACTGTGGCAGTAGTCAAGAGGTTACTAAAGTGGCAGCTAAGAGAAAGACAAGGAAAGGCTTAAAAGTAGAATGAGCTACAATCTCAGTGGTTAGGAAAGTCCAAAGATGATGTCCAAGTTAAAGGTGCCCAAAGAGTGAAATGTGTTTAGAAATCTGAGAAGGGGAAATTTTCCAGAATGTGTTTTCTGTTGCAGCTGGCACAACTATTTAAAGACACTGAGTCCAGCTGGGCGTGGTGGCACACGCTTGTAATCCTAGTACTTGGAAGGCTGAGACAGGAGAATCACAGGTTCAACGCCAGCCTCAGCTACTTAGTGAGGCCCTCTACAATTTAGTGAGACCCTGTTTCAAAGTAAGGAATAATAATTTCAAAATTAATTCATCCCTTTGTTTTTCAGTATTAAAAACTAAATTGGGAATGTCAAAGGAATAACCAAATTATTTCTGAATTGATGTGTTTGTAGAGAAGAGAGAAGAGTACATACTATATAGAGTTATGTTTTGAAAATAAATTAATGACTGGCTACTTGAAAAAAAAAAGGGGGCTGGAGGTGTAGCTCAGAGGTAGAATACCCATGGGTTCAATCCCCAGTACTGGAAAAAAAAAAAAAAAAAGACACTGAGTCCAACTGTGTATCATCCTCATCCACTGGGCAAAACAGGGCAGCCCAGAGTACCCATGGCAAGTTTTATAGTGGGTGAAACTGCTAGTGCTTTAGCATAAATCATGTTAGTATGTTGGTACCATACTACTAGTGACTGCATTCTACACTGTCACACACTTATGGAAAAAAAAAAAAAAAAGATGCAAAGTTATCTCTAAAGTAAGACACAAACTTAAATTCCCTATCCCTATATACTTTTTCTGCCAATGGCCCTTTATGGGACCAGTTACTGGAACCAAGTTTGGTAGGATCCTTCAGGAAATACATTATCTGTCAACCAACTTCTATATGTGGTCTTCTCTGATCTTTCATATTTTTCCTTTTGGAATGAATAGTTTCAACTACTGTCGACTTGATATAGAAAACGAACATAAAACTGTGGGAATTATTTTTCAGACTTTTAATTTTAGCCCTCCTATCTATTGAAATAGAGTTTCCTTTGCAATACAGATAATTCAAATGTAAGATCTGCTGAAATTTAGTCCTATAGTGTTTGCTGCATACAGTTCTTTGTGCAGTTAGTACTTTAAAGATCTGGCTTGAACCAATTTAAAATCAGGCACTGGTATAATATTTCTGCAAACATTTTCCTTACTTGAGCACTCCTGAACCTCTATTTTGAGACAATTAACATAATTACACACTTCTTTTCTCTCTTTTTTTCTTAAACAGCAACCCAGGCTGTTAACCCTTCAGGACCCAATAACATGGGTCAGCTGCGTAATAGGAACCCGAGGGACCAATTATGAATCAGAATGTGTTTTATCCCAGCCACAGAATGCAAAGGGTTACACTCTGCATAAAGCCACAGCGGCTGCAGTGGGGGAGGAGAGAGGGAGTGATTAGATATTCCTTCCTTGCCAGTGTTTAGGAGCATTTACTCTTTATCTTCCTACTGGGAGCAAGGTATTAGAAATTCTTCTACTTAGTAGAAGACAAGGGTCTTTGCTATGGGAATTAAAGCAAACTGGGTAATATTTTTAGAGCACTTTAGAATTCTTTGAGAATAAGCATTAAAAGAACACAAATGATTTCTCATATTGCTAAATTGGGTTCCTATTATTGATAAGTCTCTAAATGAAGGGTTTTTTTTTTTTTTATTAAAAAGTCTCTGGATGTTGCAAAGCAAAGAGAACTTTGTCTTGCAATGAGGGGAAGAGCCAAAGGCATGCAAAACCAGCCTCTGGCTCCATCATCTTTGTCCAGTGTTTCCTATTACATAGGATAGTATCCTGCTTGCTGGACCAAAGTGCAAGGGAGTAAGATGTACAGAGAGGTAGGAAAACTCATTCAAAATGTGAGCCCCAAAGTTCTCATTGAATGGGAGAAGAGATCAGAGATGTCATTTGGAGACAAAGAGATGTGCCTGGTAAAATGAAGCCCATTAACATGGGAAGAAAAAACAACCCTGCCCCAAGTTATAAGACAGAAAGGAAGTCAGGGATTGGAGACACTAGCATGAATGTGGAAAGGAATTTGATCATATTTTGAGGCTGTACAAAATTAAAGTACCACACTTGGCAGACTAACACTATAAAAGATGGCATTCTCTTTTCATCTTGTTTCATCTTCCAGTTTATTTCATCTGTAAAGAAATGGCTCTGGGAACCCTTTATTAGCTATTAAGTTGGTCTTAAGTGAATAACTGTTGACAGTCGTACTTCAGGGAATGTAATGACTGGTAATCCCATTTTATTTGTAGCAAGTATTTGTTTACAAAGATAGATTCTATGTCTCATTCTCCATGACCCTCTAACCTAAGTGTGTGTCATAAATAGTTCAAACTCTCACCAGTGTTCTTATCTTATGGGCCCAGCTTCTTGGAGTTTTGCCCCTCCCACTTTCCTCTCCCCTGCTCACCCCCACATTTTCTCCATATCAGCTTTTCTCAAAATGTGGTCTGCAGACCCTTGGTGTCCCAGACCCCCTCTTCTGAGTGTTCATGATAATTCTAAGGCTGTCTCTTCACTGATGGTGCCAAAGCAAGTTTTATAGTGGGTAAAGCTGCTGGTGGCTGAGCACAAAGGTCAATGTACTTCCTGAAACTGCCCTGGCTGTTCCTATAATCTACACTGTTGTACACTCGCAAGTAAAAAAAAAAAAAAAAAAGAAAGAAAAAAAAAAAACCCCCTAGAAATTATGAATTTGCTGAAGCCTCAGTCCTTGAAGAGATGACAGTACATATAAAGCATTTGTGCTGTTTTCTGAAATACGATGGTTTGAGCACCCTGTGATTGTTTGAGCTGATTTAGCTGCTTTTTTATAGAACACCATTTTGACTTGAAAATACAACTGATGTTGTGAACTATGGTTACCCAGCTGGGGATATTTGGCAGGCATTTTCCTGAAATAAATGAGAGCCTGTCACTTGAAGGGAAACAAATGACAATATTTATTTATTTATTTTGGTACTGGGGATCGAACTTAGGGGTGCTCTACTGTAAAACTGTATCCCTAACCCCTTTTTAAATTTTTTTTAGTTTATTTATTTAGTGTGTCTGGGGTGGAGGGGGTACTAGGGATTGAACCCAGAGGCATTCTACCTCTGAGCTATACCCCAAGACCTATTTTATTTACTTTAAAACAGGATCTCAATAAGTTGCAGAAGGCCTCACTAAGTTGCTGAGGCTGGCCACAAACCTACAATCTTCCTGTCTCAGCCTCCCAAGTACTAGGATTACAGTGTGTACCACTATCCCAGCTCCCCTTTTTTATTTTTTATTTTGAGACAGCATCTTGCTAAGTTGTCCAGGCTGTCCTCAATCTTGCAATCCTCCTATCTCAGCCTGCTAAGTCACTTGGATGAAAGGTATACACTACTGAGCCCAATTCTGACAATATTTTTTAATGAATATTAATGAAGAAGTATTTTTTAAGTCTCTCAGTAGTCATTTCTTTTCTTTTATTCTTTTTTTTTTTTTTTTTTTGAAACAGGGTTTCACTAAGTTGCTGAGGTCTCACTAAGTTGCTGAGATTGGCCTCAAACCTGTGATCCTTCTGTCTTAGCCTCCCAAGTACTGAGATTACAGGCATGGGCCACCACACCTGTCTTCTCAGTGTTCATTTCTAATATCATAAATATCAATAGATATAACCCCCACAAACAAAAACTCTTTGGGGTCCTCAGTGACTGTTTTACTAGTGTCATAGGACCCTGAAACCATAATGTTCAAGAATAGCTGCTCCATAGAAATGCTTGGCCCTTGGGCTGCTCTAATTGCACCCTATTCAATATGGTAGACCATAGCCAAATACAAGTATTTAAATCTGCTAAATTTTCAGGTATGCCATTGCACTGGGCACATGCCCAGTGCCCATTACCCAATGTACTAACAGAATGCAGGACATTCTCATCATGGGAGAGAGGACACTGTAGGCAGCGCAGGTTGCACACCCCTTCTCTTCTCCTCCCGTGGATTCACCTGTTCATTATTAGCTGAAGGTTCTGCAGAATTCTCAATGGAGGGAACACCATTTCATTTTGTTTAAGCACTTCTCAAGTTGATTTAAACATGCATCTTATTTTTCATATGACACATTCCTATTCTTTGGAACATGCTTTGAAATCTGCTGCTCTACCTTTTTCCAATATTTAACTTTTAATTATTCAACATGAAGTTTGTTATAAGCAAATTTGTGTACGTCTTTTGGATGTCAATAGATATAAATAATATATAAAATTATAAATACCTATCATTGAAATCTGAATTCCATCCCTTTTCTAGTTCCCAACTGGAATTTCCCTCTATTGCCTGTGTATTCCAGTTTAAATTACTTTCTGATTATTTCTGAATTTTTAGTCTATATTTTTTGTACAAAGTCTCAGAGATTAGATATCGCCAGCCAAAAGGATGTTGCAAACCAGGTGTGGTGGCACACACTTGTAATCCCAGCATTTGGGAGGCTGAGACCAGAGGATCCGGGTTCTCAACCAGCCTCAGCTATGTAGTGAGGCACTCTGCAACTTAGTGAGACCCTGTTTCAAAATAAAGAATAAAAAATAGGGCTCTCTGGGTATAGGTCGGAGGTAGAATGCCCTTGAGTTCAATCCCCAGTACCGCAAAAAAAAAAAAAAAAAGATGTTGCACACTTCAGTTTTTAAAAATAAACCTTTAATTTTAAAATAGTTTTAGATACAGAAAAATTACAAAAATCACAGAGAGTTCCCATATATTTTATGCCCAACGTCCCCTGTTGTTAACTTTACTATGAGGTGTCTGCAAGCTCTGCTTTTAAAGTTTCTAATATAAAAACAGTAGGTTTGTTATTTTCTAAGTTAAAATAATAATATTAAAATGTGTTTTTGTTTTATTTGATGCATTGTAATTATACATCATACTGGGGTATAGAGTGTTTGAAATATACATACACACAACTCTTGGAGCACTTCCCCTTGAGTCCCCTCCTCCCCTCTCTGTACATGTCTTTGAGATTGGAATTGGTGATTTTATATACATATGCAGCATTACTTCAACTGTTACCCTTTACATCTTCATCCCCTCCTTTCCTTCCCTAATCTCCCTCAATCACTACATCAGTCTCTGCTCTTCTACCTGATGTTACCTGTCTCAGTTGCCATTCTCATTGCTATTACCCAAAGCAACTGATCACACAACTTAGAAGAAGGAAGATTTATTTGCTCACAGTTTTTGGAAATTCTGAGTTCAGTCCATGTGTGGCCAGGGTGTGAAGCTCAGGGTGTGGTGGTAGGAAGCAGAGAGAGGGAAAAAGTGAGGCTTTGCACTTACATCTTGGAGGCCTGAAGCAAGAGCGACCAAGGGGAGGAGGAGCCATATCATCCCCCAGGCCAAACCCCCCAGGAGCACCTTCTTAGCAACCAAGCCCCCCTTTCAACATTGCTGCCTTGTTTCCATGAGGGCTAGGGGGACATTCTAAATCCAAATCATAACATTACCTTTATTTCTAAATTTCTCTCTAGCTTCTACATATAAGAAAAAACATACATCTATTTGTTTCTTGGGACTGTTCTATTTTGTGACTGACTCAAAAATTCCATTGTATGTATAAACCATACTTTTGTGATCCACTCATCTGTTGATGGACACCTAGACTGGTTCCATAATTTGGCTATTGTAAATTGTGCTGCTATGAACATGGATATGCAAGTATCACAATAGTATTCGGATTTCACTTCCTTTGGAAAGATGCCCAGGAGTGCAATCACTGGGTCAAATATGCTTTTTTAAACCTCATGTACTCCTCCACCCCACCAGGACAGTCATTTTTCCAGGTTTCTTAGAGCACAAGGAGCCAAGGCTCCAAATCTTTAGTTCATTATCAGACCACTGCAGTTCAGCAACTCTCCCTCCACACACCTTTCCCAGTGAGTGAGCAACTGGGCTGGGGACATTGGTGCCTGGACCATGAGCAGGCAGCAATGGCTAGAAGTGTGGAGCCTAAAGAAAGTGGAGGTATTGAGGCTCTTGTCCCCAGCCAGAGTCAAGGAGCCAGAGTAATGAAAACATGGAGTAGAACTTCAAAATGAAAAGTTAGCAATGGAGGACAGGTAAGATGGAGGCAGAAAGCTAAGAAAATTACTAGAAGGAGAGGAAATGCAGAGAGGCAGACAGCATGGATGGCCTGCAGATAAATTCATGAGCTGGGAGGGAGCTGTTAAGGACCCTGAACTGATATGGATGAATTATGCATACTCTATAAGAAAATAGTTTATTAAAATGGCAGGCATATTGATTAATTTACATGCTGCTGCATCTCTTTTCTGTCAGAAGGGAAATTCATGTATATTCATATTTATATTTATGAATACATACACAAAAAATAATCTGAAAGGATATGCACCAAACTGTAGTCAGTGATTACTTCTGGAGGTAGAAATAGGGATTTGGATTAGAGTAGGGTGAATGTGAAGAGGGTATTTCACTTCACTCTATACTTTAATTTTTAATTATTACATTATTTACCAAATATATTAATGCATTACTTAGGTAGAAAAATAAAACAAAAGTAAAAGGAACACAAGTTCTTCTACAAAACTGGGAAATGTTAAAAGGCATATGGGAAACATTTTAATTATTTATATTCTCTTTACTCTGTGATTATCACTTCTTTTTTTTTTTTTTTTTTTTTTTTTTTTTTTTTTTTTTTTTTTTTTTTTTTTTTTTTTTTTTTTTTTTTTGCAGTACTGGGAATTGAACCCAGGGGCATTCTACCTCCGAGCTACACCCCCAGCCCTATTTTTTATTCTTTATTTGGAAACAGGGTCTCACTAAGTTGCGGAGGGCCTCACGAAGCAGCTGAGGCTGGCCTCGAACCCAGATCCTCCAGTCTCAGCCTCCCAAATGCTGGGATTACAAGCGTGCGCCACC